>JAULBM010060555.1:0-10305 GCA_032357055.1 Geukensia granosissima
TTATACATGTTTAAAAAAGTGTTACAAAACTGGTGTTTAGCTTTGTGTTTAGATTCTAAACACGATTTTTACAGTGTACAGTCATCACTCCGAAAGTTTTTCGGTCGCCATCACGATGTGGTTGACCGGTACGAAATATTAATTTCAAAAATGACAATGGATATCTTCACACTATCGTGAAACAAATCCGTTCTTATACCGGTGGTGACTAACATCGATTGTGACTATACATCGGCTTTGTCTACTGAGTAGTGGAGCAGGAGTTGCTTACACTTCCGAAGCACCTGAACTCACCCTGGTTTTTTGAAGGGTTCGTGTTACTTCAGCTTTAGTTTTCAGTGTAGTGTTGTGTATTCTATGTTTGTCTTTCGTTTCTTTTTGTTTGCCATGGTCTTGTCTGTCTTCTGACTTAACGTTTTAAGTTTGGTATTTTCGAAATCCTTATACATGTATGTAACAGAGATGATATGCATAAATGCAAATATTCTGATACGGATTATTAACTTAAAAGTTCTGTAACTTGTTTCCAAATCCTATAAGTTATTCATATCATATGTATGAAATGTTCCGTCAATTATTGTATGACATCTGTATGAATTAATAATAAAATATGTTTACACTAAATACAGATAAATTCTCTTGAGACCGACTGAATGGATTTTTACCAAACATGGCATGAACGATCCTGTCAAAGGGTTAACCAAGTGTTTTTTCTTCTTTCTGGATACGCCATCCAACATGTGCGCCTGTGGTAACTTAGTTTAATAGAAAGTTCTGCGGAAAATTGATACAAGAAAACAGATTAAAACAAAACATGACAAATTGCTAACAAATTGCTGACCATGTGTTGTCCTTTGTCGCCGATCTGTCATTTAACATGGTCACCCGTTTGGGACTTAATTTTACATTGGAGTCTATTGGAAATACACAAAAAAACTCTTCTTTTAGAAAACTACGGAATGCAATGAAACTAAATATGATACAAAGATGTGATTCTTTTCCGACTTGGCTGATTTGCACATCTCGCTTGGAAATACTTATTTCAACCAGACTATCTAGTAGTCTCTACCTTGGTCGCTTTTAGAAGTTTACCCAATGACACAATATGCCAACCAAATGGCCGCCACAGTCCAATTGTTAAACTTTGGACCCAATAGAAAACTTATTAAATCTTCTCTTGGACTACTTGCTCAATGAGAACCAAAGTTTGTTGAAAGAGTCACATACTAGTTCCATTTTGTAACTGTATCACGGTTAATTTCAGAACTTAGGACTTTAACACAAGATCTCGTGCAAATATTCAAAGAAAAATTTCTTCTTTGGAAATGAATGCTTTGTTGGAACGCAATTTTCGTTTCACAGTTGCATTTTGTCTTGACAACCTTAAAAATTTTAGCATTTCAGGACCTTTGGAGCCTTTGTTTTAAATATCTAATGACCTTTAAACGGTATTACAAAGAAACTAGTTCTCTGGTTCACTTACATACATCATTATCAAAATATCACTACATAAAAAATTATTTTATAATTTTTTTCTGAAACTCAACTAATGAGAATACTGTATGTTTCTTGATAGTTTCAACTGCAAGACAACAAAATACTTTCTGAAGAACATGAAGCTGCCATTTTTATTGTTAAGAGTTATTCTTATGATCATTATTTTAAATTTAAAAATATATTTGTTGATTACTGACAATCTTAATCATTATTCTTCATTTATTGCATCTTTTACTTTCGATAACGTGTCCTTTCACACTTAGCAATTGTGTCATATATCTTTCATTTCATTGGTTAAAATTTTCAAAAACTTACTGTGGATCTTCCTCCTTTTACGGAGGTTACCAACTGATGTATTTGTTTAACTTCCAGCTTTTGACCTCGAGCACTGCTGGCAAGATGCCAATTTTACAAAATGAGCATACAGTGCGATAAAATCAATTTTGGGGGACCTTTTAAACTTCCGTTATGTTATGGACTCCAATTCAATATTGAAGACCGTCGTCGGACCTGTAAAAGTTCAATTTTGACAGTAATTTGGTTGATGTCTGTCTTATGGACAATCATGTCATATCTCCTATTTTTATATTTGTATTTTGTAATACATTAATCATTTATTATCCGTGTTCAAATCAAACAAACGGTCAGTCAACTAAACCGTTCTGTTAATTGGCATAATACACCATTTTTCTTATTTTATCATTCTCTTTTTTATTTCCAGTATGAGAAATATCTTGTCACCACGTGTGATCGGCTAACTATCCCTTTTTCTGGTGACCCATGCGTTGTCAGAATTGGTCCATGTTTTCTGGCGTCCGGCTTTGGACTGAGGTTTGACGTCAAACTTTTAAGATTTTTGACGTCCGAAAAATATCATCGGTCACGTTGCCATTTTGTATCATCTTCAAAGTTCGTACACTCCTTTACTTGTTCATCAAATTAAATATTTTTCTGTCCACCCATCTTCCTGCCATACCAATCAGCTACAAAAATGTAATGAAAGTTATTAGAATTATGATATTAATTTATCGTAACATAGACAATGATTATAATGAGTACTAGTAGTATTTACATACCCTTAAAAATCTAGAAATATGAAAACCAATTTCTTTGCTGTTAAAAAAATGGTCATATTTTTGGAATATGCTTTCAGTGTCCAAATAACAAGAACTGATACCTATTTTGAAATTACTTTGATTCATTTAATAACAAAGATATGAACAGCTTGAATTTAAGCTGGTATATTTTCAAAAATTGGAGGGAAACTGTAAATTTCAGCGCGACATCGAAAATTTGAATATCTAGATGTCTCCAAAATCCTTGAACAACCGTTACTCAAAGTGATGAGCTCTGTATTTCCACAAGTTAATCCCAACCACACATGCAAATCTGTCCTATTATATCGTCGGACATACTATATTTGATTACATTTTGTGTTAAGAATCTTGAAGTTTAATCGTCAGGAATATTACCCTTAGCTTGCTTTAAGTTACTGAAAGCATTCAGAGGTATCTTCATTTTGCTTGTATTATTGTTAAGTATATTATTGTAATTCGGGTACTTCTGTTCGGAGAATGTTTGATTTTTTTTTTAGTTCGTTGGTTATTGCTTTTTGTTTTTCGATATACAATAAGAGTATAGAAAACAAATTTACATTTATGTAAAAACAAATGCTAAAATTCGGAATTGCTACTCTCTCTATACTATAAAGTTAAAATAAATTTACTTACACTGTATTTGGTACAAGTGTCATCTTTAAACCAGCCATTAAGATCGTTATAGACTTGTCCCTGAAACGGCTTATGTAGTTTCTCACATAATTTGCAATATGTATCTGACCCTACTATTTCATATTTCTTGCGCCACTCAAAATATTGCTGAAAAAGTGTTTCATTTGTGCTCACATCATTTATGTATTTTACAAACTCTTTCATATTTTTGAAATCGTAAAAGTTGATATAAGAATGCGGAATAACTTTAGGATTTGCTTGTTGTGGTATCCAGTTGACTATTGGTATGTGATCAAAATTGCTCCCTAATGTTTCCCAATATTTCTCTGTTACGTAATGTCTGCAGTGAGAATTCTCAAAAGCCAATTTGAACTTGTATTGGTCCAAAATTTCTTTAGACTGACAAGGGCCATGATTTGCGATACATTTTTTAGGACTGCAACGCCCAAAGAGATCCACGTCCAAGAATTCATTTATTTGTTTTATTAATTTAAATCGTCTGCCAGCATCATGACAGTTACTAATGGCGGCAAACATAGTTTTGTTTTTATTGGTCAATGTCACACGCCTCGTCTTTTCCGGCGTACCTTTATTTTCATAATGTCCATACTTTCCTAATAATGTCGAATAATTCCGGTAAGAAATGGTCCAGTTGAAAACGTTATCTAGCCATTTGTAGTTTTTTTTAATTAAAGCAGTTGGTTCCATTGTAAATAAAATCCACGGTTGTCTCCTTATGCGCAGGCCTGGCATATCCCGGAAGTTGATGTCAGCATCGTGAAACATAATAGCATCACTTAGAGGCAGATTAGTTCTATCATAAGTCGCTGAACAAGAATAAATGCACTTTTTGAGGTTCGAATTTATTTCATTTGTCCAGATTTCAGGTGTGTCGAAGTAAGCAGTCCATACTAAAATTTTTCGCGTTTTACTTTCTGAATTATGGTAAATATTAGGATATTTTGTGATATAATTATCTTCGAAAACTTTTCCAGTGTTCGCTGACATTCTTGGAATAAGTGTATAAGTATAATCGAGATAGCATAACAGTAATGTTGATAAAATAACCGTTGAAATGCTTACATATACCCGTAGCCTTGGTCTATTATACTCCATGATCAGACTTCACAATTAATAAAATTTGAAATCTGAAAAAATGAAAATTTAGCAAGTTCACTTTATGAAAAGACCATAACATTTGTAGCAATTAATATGATATACTTCATGTAAAATCAAAGTGTGGATTGTATTTTGTGGTTTAAGTATAGAAACATGAGAAATGTGATTTGCGCGGCGTTATGCTGAACATTAATTGACTTTTAATTTTGACCCCTGGATCTTGTAAAATTATAATCGTTTACAACAATTAAGACCATGGAATAATTGATTGATTGAATATTGTTTAACGTCCAGAGGCAAATATTTCATGCATATTTAGGGCGAGAGCATATTAATGAATGATGATGATGAATGATGATGATGATGAATCATTGAATGTATACTGCTTTGTACTAGACCGACACGCTGAGCCGGACTTTTAACATGCCAGCATACGAAAGCACCAATCCACAGGAAGACATGCCACTGTACCCAGACACATTGTTCTAACTCTGGGCCGACCAGACTTTGCTCTTACTCCTAAATGCTGCGAGAAGCAGCAAATACCAATTTTTATTTCATTGATTTGGCCCGGCCGGGGATCGATCCTACGACCCTCCGCATTCGAGCTGAGCACGCTATCCATTAAACCACCGAGGCGGTAGACCATGTAGTATAACCGGTATACTTCCAAGTTTAGACAAAATAGAAATGTGTAAGCTCTCATGAAAACATGTCCAGTGGGCTGCATGCATACTTGAATATCCAGATAATATGTCCTAGTTGTTAGGTTTAATAAAAGATTATAAGGAGAATTCTTCAAAAATAAAAATAAATGTCCTGCAAATACATGTATTAAATGCATGTATGATTTAACTAACATCATTTTTAAATATGCATAGATTGATTGATGATAGCCGCGTATATTGTTCAGAACACGCTTATAGGCCGTGTTTTTATTTTAATTTGTTTTGCATCAAGTAAAATTTTCAAAACCTACCCTCCCGTCCGCACTAAGAACATACAAACACAAAATGAGAACAGCTTTGATTGCTTACATATAGCATTTATACAGTTGTTTTTTGCCTGCAGTTTTATCTACATACACATTATCACACCGATAGATCTATGTTTTGGGGACTTTTGAGACAATTCTTCGTAATATTACAATGCATACAGATTATGTTCAATGTTTGTTTTTGACATCAAAAGGCATAAAACCTACCGGCACGCGGACGCAAAACAAAGAAAAACACAACTTTGGCCTTACAAGTGAAAAATTCAAAAGCAGACTGTGACAAAAGGATGGGAAATTTTAACCGCTTCTGGGAAGGTGAGGGTTGGATAGGAGTGAAATCCGCCTTTTGACAACTAGACGTGTTTCTAAAGACAGTCTGTAAACACGGGGCCTCTATGGCGTCTACCACTAAAATAGCTACCATAACCAGGTAAAATGTACGCACTCTTCAAGGACCAGTCTGTGGCACATATTCTTCACGGCACTCCCTTTTAAGTAATAAACATATATTAAGTTCAGTATTACCGTAGATAAGGTTACATCCGCATTAATTGTTCTTTAATAATATATTTAAACGAGTTTCTCATATTTGTACAACACTGTTAAATGTGACTTCGGTTAAAAATCAGAACGTTGATCGATCGAATTTCATAGTAACGGTTAAATATTTATAAAATTTCATTGTTGTTTTGATTTTCAATTGTTTTCATCTTAAATACTTTCAGTTTAAAACAATGTACGCAGTCAAGCGTGGTGAAGTGGGACGGTACATATTCACTATGACCCCCTACTATAAGCATATAGTGAAAACGTGTGATTTGGTTAAAAACCACAAAAGAAAGGCTTCGTGAAAATTTCATTAGCAACTGCAACTTATATCAAAATATGAGAATATAGAAATTTCTTTATTTTTTCTATGAATAAACACGTCGTATCTGACAAAAAAAGGAGGGGCCCACTTTTTGTGGACCTCCTGATTCATCAATTTTCTCGATTTCTAATGAAGATTAAGACCAAAATTTATACCCTATGCTTAATATTTTTTTCTATCACTTTGGCGTTTCAAAGGGGGGCGTCCCCCCTGCCCCCTGGACCCGCCCCTGAGTAACCTATCCATCTCCTGAAAATAGTTTTTAGAAATATTTAAAAACTATATTTTTTGAAGTTGTCGTATTATCATAAAATCAAAAGTTAACATAATGGTAATATTTCGGCACGAATCCGTTTTCTACACAATCAGGGATTTCAGTGATTAATGTTATAAAATAAATTCCCTTCGTCGACATGCCGCATTAGGTAAAAAAAACAGATTTCTGAATAAATAAAAAATAAGTACATTATTCAGTTTGTTGTCCTTTTTGGTATTATTATTTCTTTCAGTCTCCAACAACGGGTTTATAAGATTAATGTATACTCGAAAACAAAACAAAGGGCCTTACAAGGTCTATTAGATTTTTGGTAAGAGACGAACCATTATATTTTCGGGTAGGGGCTGGGATCATTTAGAAAAAATTTCGTCCAAAAAATAATCTGGCAAGCATCTAAAGTGAAAAAATATTCTGGCCCAGTACCGGGCCATTGTAAAAAAATTAATTTTCCAGAGAAGATTTCTTCCAATGACGATACATGAAAAAAATTATCTTGACCGCGAAGCTGTCGAAAGAAAAAATTATGGCCTTCATACAAATCCCAGGTCCCCCACCCCCTTCCCCCGAATATCAAATGTCCGTGCCTAATGTGGTTAATGGGGTTACTTTATAGCATGACATTCTGCTTTCTATATACATCTGCGTTATTAATGAAATTATTTCTGCTATCCAGGGTATTAATTTAAGAACTTTTTCATTTGGCAGCACTAAAAATATTTTGTTCGAGGCTAATGGAAAGTAGGAATAACCCACCAGTGCAAAAATGCAGGAATCTTCTACCCTCCCTTAGATAAATAATTTTTCTAATTCTTACCGCAAGCTTTCGTGTCCTGTAAGATTTTCCTCAATAATTGTCAATGATTCGGTCTATTAAATATTACGAAAATTACTATTGGTTTTAACAGATTTGTTGACAGGAACTTTTATTTGGAGATTAAGTTGACTGTTAATTCCTATAATATCGAATAATGGTACTCCACATCACAGAATGATCATTTTCATGATATCAATCTTTTTAATTCTTTTTTGTTTATCTTGACAACAAAAAGTCGTGAAAAACATTTACACACGGATTTTGACCGAACGTGGGTATTTCAACCGGTTGAAGCCTTCCCCACTTCGCGATACAATTACCCGTATGAAAGTCAAAAAATTTAACGCCTTGTACTATTAAAATGAGGAGATATTAGCCGTCATGGTGTTTAGATTTAGAATCTAGAGTTACATGTAATTGAACTTTATAAATGAGAATTTTAAGATCGTGGGGGCTATATAAATTAATAATTTATGACATTTTCTGTTTCTTACTGACAATTAAAAATGTTATTCACAAGTCCGGATTTGATTTTCAATTTACATGCTACACTTTTTCTTAACTATTTCTTCCTCCTTTTTCCAAGGGAACATCATAGATCTATGTCATTCCTCTAAGAATTATTTAAAGTAGGATTTTATTCTTTTTGAATCATTATACCCACATAAAACAAAACTATATTCTTCTCAACTTCGGCCAATCTTCAACTCCATAACATTTTCACCCCGAGGGCGGACGGGGTATAGAAATAAGCCGTTCGGTTACTCCGCCTGCAGGTAGAACCCTTGTTTAAGTGGCGTCCGTTGGTTGGACGGGATGTATAAATACTCAGCCATCCCGAGAGTAGTCGGGGTTAAGAAATTTGTTGCTCGGTTTCTTCGTTTGTTGGTTGGGCGGGATAAATAACCCCACAACCCGTCTGACAGGAACGTAACCGCCGTGTCCCGTGTTGGGGAACATATCAGGCTCTCAACACTTTAAATATCCTTTACAACAACTCGTACACATATTCCATACAATATTGATTACACAATCTCTGTAAAATGACAAAACAGAAGATCTTCCAAATTCACATGTAAATTAATTAACTATTCACGATCTATTATTTTTTTCTAGTTAATATTTTTTTATTAATTTATTCGTATATTGTGCCCATATGAGCCGAACAAATACAGCATATACAATCAACACACAATCTTCACAAAACTGTTGATAATTGAATGGGTAGAACTAGCTTTTGACCGACTTGAACCTTATCTGCAGATTTTTGAAGAAAATGTCTTAAAGCTGACAAGAGTTCAAAATTTTCAGAATTAAGAATATTTTATATTTTATAATAATTAAGGGGAAAAATATAAACTGATCATTTAGTTCATAGATTTAATTATAAAGATCAATCTTTGGTTAGAAAAGTTTGAGCAATGAAGAAAAAAACGAATCTCATCATCAATATATTATTAATGGTCTGACATTTTCTCTGATCTCTGGGTATTTTCTGATAATGGCCAGTTTCAATCATCAGATTATGGTCTGATATCCTAAATTTAGTATATAACTGTCTTGTTTTAAAGTTAGTTATATATAATAAATATTTCTCCGTGTAAATATTTGTTTTTAATTTGCTATAGAGAAATAATTTAGATTTTTCAGTACAAGAATTCAACTTTCCAAGCATTTTTTTATTTGTAGTATTCATGTAAGAGAATCTCGACTTTTTTCTTTGATATATGTTTTTGAGACTGATAGGTTTTATCCTCATTCAAAAGGTCAACTTTTTCTATATTTAAATCTTTTAAAGTATTTTTGGTAAATGTATACCAAGTATAAACCCTCCTCATCAAGAGATTTATTAACATTAAATGCTTCTTTCACAAGAGGCTTTATTGGTTTATAAATCTTGAAAAATATAACAATATCTGAGATTTAATATAAAATGATAGGGGCATTCTACCTAATTCTAGTTTTGTTCCCAAATTACAGGCAGTTTTTCTCAATCTCAGTACTGACTTACAAAATTTATTGTGAATATTTTCAAGCTAGTATATCAAAAAATGAGCCACTCCTTACTGACTTAGCTATATAGGATTAAGGCTAGTGGAGTAGTCCTCCAACCATATTTCACTATTATATAGCAAAACTAGCCTAATCAAAGTGTCAAAAAGTTTAGCAGATAGGTTTACCGGAATTGACCTAAAGTTTATAAATTTATTTTTAAGAGAGAATAGGACCTTTAAGCTCTTCTTAGCCAATTCTTGGACTGTCTTTTTATAAGACCCTTTATAATCTATGATATTGCCAAGAATGTTATATTCTTAAGTCTCTTGAATCGACACTTTATTAAAATAAAGTTTGGGAATGAACTACATGTATATCAAGCCTGAAAAATCAGAACTTTGGTTTTTTACCATAAACTGTTAGTTGCCAATCACTGCAATATGATTCAAGTTTATTAAGATAATTTTGTAAGTCTGTATTGGATAAAATCACCAGATCAACAGCAAAGCTAAGACTCCTGACTAAAAGATTTCTGTCTGCGCCTTTTGTAGCTGTGATCTTTGGTGAGAAATATTTGAAAATATGTATCCTACTGTTGCTCAAATAGGGAATCGTTCCCCTGTTAGGGACCTGCTTTGACGATCATATAACAGCTTCTTTAATTTGGGGACTTGGTGACTGAGTTGTCCAGGAAGTCGTTTTAAACTTACTTGTATAAATAACTGTAGCTTATCACCTATGACGCCTATACGACATGAACTCTCCTCTTGACTTTTATGTGTACAAAAATGGGGCACTAAACCCATAATGTATGTGATAGGGTGTGTCAGTTACGTGCCGGTAGTTCGGTTCTAAGTCTTCCTCAACTAAGACAACAAACCGCCATGATATGACTAATATGTTCTGTAAAGTTGCATAATATATCCCCCTTTTATACTGCAGCTGGACCATTTCCTGTTGACTTTATTTCCTAAATTTAGTAACAAAGTGATATTTTGTACAATG
>JAULBM010060566.1:0-10305 GCA_032357055.1 Geukensia granosissima
CCGACACCGACGCCGACGCCGACGCCGACATGCCCATAACATAATACGACCACAAAATTTTTGCGGTCGTATAAAAACTAATGCCGCCACCGCCGCAGCCAGAAAGTAACACCTATGTCTCGCTTTCGGGACTTCGTCGCAGGCGAGACAATAAATTATTTCAATTTCATGAAATATCAGTTTCAAACCAACAGAAATTTGTACAAATTTCCCATAGGGTCATTCAAAGAAGTCCAGCCATGACAGCCGTTTTGAACTTATGATAAAAAACATTTCTGCACATGACCATTCAATATCACTCTTTCATCAAATCACAGTAATCAGCTTAGTTTAAAATTTTAATAATTCTACTTAATAATCATGAACTCTTAACTGCTCTGAACTGCCTAAGACCTCACAGCTGTCATATCAGATTTAAAAATCTATAGCACTGGTAAAAGGGGAAAAAGCAAATGAGTACATAAATATGTTTTATATAAAGCTTGTTTAAATTATTTTTATTCATATATTCCATTTGTATAAATGGTTCAAGTACAATTTCCTGAAAATACAGCATGCTTTTTGAGGCATAAAAACTTGTTTCGAAAATAAATAAGTAAAATATATAAAATGTTTTTAAAAAACACCTCCCCATACCTCATTCAATCTAAAAAGCAAACGCCTCTTTCAAATTTTCATGCCCCAAAACCTCTATGTATTATGATATAGTACAGAAGAAAGCTTTATATTGTGTCGTACCGTCCTCTCAGCATAAAGTCCAAGTGATTTGTTCTGGCATAACACAAGTTGTGTCTGTTGATTATAAAGTATAATATTTCCCTTCAGATTGATCTGATCAAAAACAACCAATAAGGGAGGGGCTTCATTAAATATTCTGAATATTTATGCTTAATTAGTTTACTTTCATCCTCTCATTCCTTCCAGGAATATAATAATTTGTGACAATGAGTGAGAGATCAGATGAGACATCAGAATATTAACATAGACAGAGACGTTGATGCATGATATTTGTAGTGATAAGTGATGGAGCACCACTGATGAAAGGTTTATATTGTTTCAGCACCACTCAATAAAACAAGGAACAGAGGAAAGGGTAAAAAACAAAAAGAGTCTATGAAGAAGTAGGTTCAGGAAGGGCAATTTTGACCTTGAAATTTCATTAGAAATAAAGTTGTAGATTAGGACTGTGCTATTACAGAAAATATTTAAATTATGTTCTACCAAAACATATCACACTTTTATAGATATGACATCAAATATGATGACACTATGACATCAGGATTTTAAACCCTTTTTCTATGTGTTTTTGGCCTAGTTGACTTGGGCCGCAAATGTCAACCAAAATATTTTGTGTTGAGACATTTATCTTTTCTTAATACAACTTTTTATCTCAAAACATTGTTGGTTCAGAGTAGCTGCTATTGTTTTCTGAGGCAAAACTAGCCGAAAAAGGCACAAAAGATGTCATTTTTTGAAAATCCCAGTTTTTTATAGTTTCGGGGCAAATTTTGCATTTATGATGATGCTTGGTCAGAAAACAATATTTTGTTACTTAAATAATAAAATTTTCAAAAGTGAAGAGTGGTGTAAAGGACTATATGTATGCACATTACTTGAATTTAAGGGTCAAATAACAGCCTTAGTAGACCTTCCCCTGTCTGAGCACAAACTGAACATATCGAGAAAAGACAAATTCATCAAACTCTCCAATGGCTGATAATGTTCAGTAAAACAATATCTTTGAAATTATTCATAAGTTTGTAAATTTCTCCTAGACTTGTAAAATGTTGACAAATTTATAATTCAAGACTGAAGACTCTTCATTACTGTAAGCAAGAGAAATATGCAGATATACTTGTTCAGACCAATAAATCTGTCTAAAATGTGAGGTACGAGAGCAATGAAAGCTATTCTTGATTATACAGATTATAAGCTCCCTGGCAATGACAGTGAAATCTAATTAAACCTGTACAGTTCAGAAATGAACACCAGGGAATATATATATTAATATATTATTTAGTACATTTCTAAGTGGAGCTAGGCCTACTAGTGTTTGGTGTATTGGTTGATGTTGTGAATAAAATCAGGATGTACAGGGATTCTGGTTTATTAAGGTTTCACTGTTAATAAATCTAGCTACTGTACTTGCCCTAATAAATGCCCAGGGCTCAATTGAAGATGGGGCACTTGTTAGAATATGCAGACCTGGTGTTTGAGAAAGTATATTTTTATACAACTCAGAATGTTTTATTCATATGAACTTGCTTTTATGTGTTAACAGCATTTTCAAGTCATTTAAATTGTTCAATTAATTTGAAACAAGGAAATTGAGTTATGTTAAATGTGTGTGGAATCTTTACTATGAGCTACTTATTCATAATGATATGAAAAGGATACATAATTATTTTTGGGCACTTATTAGCATAAATACAGTATATATAGCCCTGAGCCAATCAAAATTGTGTGACATTTTCAGTCTACCTTGCTTTTTTTGTCATATTTCTGAAAGCAACAATGCATGAACTTAAGAAAATATAAACACTTTTAGCCCTTTTAGTTAAGAGGGCCAACCTTAAATAGACTTTAAAAAAATTATATCTGATGTCAGATTTTTTATACCCTTTTATGTTGACATTTGATTAGTTTAAGTTGAAACTGAAATATGTGGGGTACTATAAATCCTTGGGATCAAAATTTCAATTAGACAAGAGATTCAGATTAAAAGTAATTACATCTGATGTCAGATTTTTTATACCCTTTAATGTTGACATTTGAGTAGTTTAATTTAAAACTGAAGTCTGTGGGGTATCATAAATCCTCAGGATCAAAAATTCAATCAGACAAGAGAGTACTTGTACCTGACACAAACAATCTTATTTAAATTAGATCTACGCACTTGCTCCTCCTTTTTATCTGTAATTGTCATGGTCTTATCGTGGGAGATTTAAGGACATCCCATCTGTGTTCACGTCAGAGGTCAAATTAACTATAACCAATCAGCGATGCCTCACTGGTGCCAAGACAATTTGCCTGGCATAGTGCTTTGATAAAGCTATGAAACCTTCCAAAAGAAAATAATAAACCCCTGACATGAACTCAGATGGGATGTCCTTAGATCTCCCACAATGCGACCAAAAAAAAAGCAAATAAAAATGGGGAGGGAGTGCTGAGATCTCATTTTAATTAGATTTTGACACAAAGAGTAGCAGAAACTATACATTTCAGCTCAAAAAGACATTCCATAAAATAAATCATAAAAGATTAAGCAAGAGACATTCATAAATTGCAATAGACCGTTATACAACAATAAAAAGATGGACAAATTTTGTATGATACCTCCTGTCGCGTTCTAACAAAAGCTGCTACATATTCACCAAAGGGACCAAACATCTAAAATCATAACCTCAAATCATAAGAAGTTCTGGTATAATTACAATTATTGTTTGATTGGGGTTTAATACCACTTTCAACAATATTTTAGTCATATAAGGTTGCTGGTGGAGAAGTCGTCGTATCTAGTGAGAACCACCGACCTTGGGCAGGTAACTGACAACCCTAATCACGTGCGATACGAGTAAAAATAAACATGTTTTGGTAAATAACAATTATAACAACATTGAAAGCCTTTGATTTATGCAGTATACTGCTAAAATTCAGCCAAAAACACTAAAATATGAAGGAAAATGAAATGCTATTCGTTTAGGAATCATGATAATCCTATGAATCCTATGTACCTGCATTTGTTTATCACTGGAAGCATAGCTGTTAATCATAGCCAGACTTTCTTGTAGATGTTGGTTACTCAGGCCTACCACGTTACCAATCAGTTTGTTCACTGATATAATAACCTAAAAAAAGAAGCAATCCATTCAACATTACAGAAAAAGCATACTCTTTACAATTATAAAATAGGTACCATAGTGTGATCTACCTTTCCCAACAAACTTATTTTATATACAGTCAAACTTTGATGGCTCAAACATTTCTGCATTGGTACGGGAAGTCTGGTATTTACAATAGCTGCCATGTTTGAACTTCTTAAGTTTTTGTTTATACAGCGGGAACTTAGCAAAATCAATATTGATTACAATTAATTTAATCGGCAGGTCCACACTAATTTTATGACAATACACAAATATCTAATTGTCAATCAGTGTCACACCTGTACTAAAATCGTAAGCCGTAGTAATTAATTAACTGTTTGACAGGTCTTGATTAATTTTGGAGGTAAGTTCGAGTCTGGCCATGTAATTTTAACTGTTTTTTTTTAAAGAAGGGACCGAAACAAACAGAGTTCGAGAAACAAGGGTTTTATTAAGTTAGATCAACTATGAAAATAATTGGGACTACAAAATGGGTTCGACCCATCCATGGTGTTCGAGCAATCCGAGTTCAAGCCAACTAAGTTTGACTGTATATTAATGTATTCTAACAAATAACTTAAAGCTTTTAAACCAAAATTCCTTGGCACCAATGTCAGCAAATCTCATGCTTATCCTCCAGATATAGGCAAATATTCAGAAATGATTTTGTTAAAGTAGGAAAAAAGGAAAATACAAGCCAAAAAAACATTTATGAAAAAAATCTAAAGCAGAGTAAATGAACATAAAAATTACTGGATAGTTTATAGTATAAATGAGCTATGTAAACAATTTTCAACAAAATTTCTAGCAAATGTTAGCTATAAATTATTAAACATTTTTTCTAATAAGAAATCTGTGTATCGTCCCACCAAACAAAAGTACATTGTGTCCTCAAAATATGTCTAAAATGATTTCTATTGCTGTGATAAAACTATTCAAAACATGTGTTTCTACCAGGCACCTTAACCAAAAACATCTATATAAAGTATTGATGATCACCATGATAGTTGATACATGAATCTACACAATAAATAAAACAAATTTAAACAATACATCTTGGGAGTTAATCAAAAATGGCTTTTCGCTTTGTCTGCCTGGACATTGCGATCCTATGAAACATTCCCCTTTTCCGTGCAATGACTAATACCTGATTGGAAAGAGGCAGGAACTGCTTTCCCCTCCAGCCCACCTGAGTTCACCCCGGTTTTTTGGTGGGGTCCGCATTGTTCATAATTTTGTGTTTTTTGTTTTATGTGTATAAATGTCATGTTCCCACTTGTTTGTGTTCTCGAGATTGTCATGTCTGTAGACTTTCCATTTTATCTGGTCCTTTGATTTTCTTAGTTTCTTTTCTTAAAAGCTGAGTCTATTTACAATCTTTCTACTCAAGGAGGATTGATATGGATATCTTATCTAATTCATAAAAAAAACAGGGGGAAGTTTGTGAACTGTGATGGCTAAAATTATCAGTTGAATTCAACAAACAATCACCTATTGTTTATTTATTTTTAGCAATATGAAATTGTTATACTTAAGACATTCATAAAAGCATGTTTGACTAATGATATAATACATCAAACATTGAATTAATACCTGAAGATGAACTCGTGTGACACTTTTCTTTTTGGTGTATTCAAAGTTCTGTCTCATCAATAAGTAGAGCAAGGCACATGCCTCTTTCCTGGTCGAGTATAACTTAGAATTACAGCTACGTAAAATTTCATAACACAGGTCGCCACATAGCTTGGCACTTCCACGGTATAATACAGACTCAAACTGTAATTACAGCAGAAATAATCTATGAGTATTTTGTACACACAATAATATGTAAATTTCACATTTTTATTTGAACTGAGTTAAAAGTAAAATGTAGAAAGAATTATGGTTTATTGAACTTTTTTTACCATCCACACTGTAAATTGTTGGACCTCAGTAATATAAGTTAAACAGTTCTATATTTCTAATAGATTGATTTAATTTCTTAAGGATGTTCCCTACTGATATTAAAAATAATGTAGATTTCAAAAGCTTATGAGTGCTTTTAAGATCATTCACATTTGAACAAAATAAGCAAAAAAAATTTATGAGTCAGTGTGTTCGTTTTGGAGATATAGATTTGAAAATTGGCGAGAAAAGGGTCTCTTGATTTTCCATAGGTTTTGTCTGAGTAGGTTCTTCCAGTTAAAACCCCAAAAGAAATAAAGAATTTCATAAAAATTTTTGAGTGTGTTTCATAAAATTATGAAATGAGAAGTGGGTGTCACTAGGCAAAAAATATCAATGCTATGAAATGGTTAAAACCAGAGAAATTCGAAAATATGACAAATATGGGTGAACATGTGCAGCAAACTGGGGTAAATCCAGGGGGGGCAGGAGTGCTAGGGCCCCACCCCCTTTGAAATGCATAAATGATAAAAAAGCAAAAGTTCTGTCTTAATCTCCATTAGAAATCAAGAGGTCAACAAAAAGTGCCCCCCTCCAAAAGTCTGGATCCAGCTCTGGCAACATCCTTTGGTGTACAAACTACTGAAGACTGTTTCTTCATACATGGTGTGTACTGTCTTCAGATATGACAAATCAAATTACTAGTGAAATATTTCAAAATTTGTCATTAGAAAATAATGTTTTTAAATATCTATTATTAACATATATAATAAAGAATCACATCTTTCTGATAAATGTTCAACTGCCTTGGTGGTGAAATGGTTAGCGTGCTCGCCTCGAGTTCGGAAGGTCCTGGGTTTCGATCCACGGCCGGGTCAAACCAAAGACATTAAAATTGGCATATGCTGCTTTTCCGCTAAGCACGCAGCAATTAGGAGTAAGAGCACAGACTGGTAGGCCCAGAGTCAGAATAATGTGTCTGGGTAAAGTGCCATGTCTTCCTGCAGACTGTTGCTTTCGTGAGCTAGCACGTTAAAAAATCCAGCTCAGCGTGTCGGTCTAGTACAAAGCAGGGTTCATTCATTATCACTCATCATTAATATGCTCCCGTCCTGAATATGCATGAAATATTTGCCACTGTACGTTAAGCACCATTCAATCAATCAATCCATATTCATTCTTTTTTATATCATAAGAATGTAGCATTGTTAATAAAGACTCGCATTTTATTTTATTATTTTTATCACTGAAAGAATTAACCTTTTTAATGAACTGCCTTAAAGCTGCAAATACATGTTTCTGTAAAGTCTCTGATTGGCTGTGTTGTAGAAAATAAAGATGAAGATCAAACACTCTCTGCATTAAACTGTTTTCTCCATCTTTGTGCTCCAAATTTTTCTAAAATATAAAAGTTGTAGAATAATAATTTACTGTGGATTCATTTATTTCCGTGGTTACCAATATTCGTGGTTCCGCAAAAAAATCATAGTTTCGAGGATACTGAAATTCGTGGTTTTGAAATTTCTAATATTCATATAATGAAAAAATGCACTTTGTTGGATACTTAAAATTGTGGTTTAACCGCATCCACGATAAACACGAAAATTGGTATCCAACGAAATATAATGAATCCATAGTATCACCTATAGAGCATCTGCACCTGAGAGTACAATTTTTTTTTTGCATTCTATGAACTGTATATTAAGGGTTGTTCCATTTATATTTCCTTTCGAAGATGGGCACCTCTTTTTCATACAATGCCCCCAAAAATACAAAATAAGAAACTTTATTCATAAAACATGACAATGGACCTAATCTATTGAAAAAAAAATGTTTGAATCTACAACATGGGGCATATGCTGTTTATAATATACCTTGAAGAATGAGCAGTAGAGACTAAGTATATCTAGTATCACCAGTCCAACCTCGGTAGACATATTGGCTTCCTGTAACGCCTTCACTAAAGCATCTGTTTCTGATGATGATGATTGTCCTTCAATACAAATTATATTTGTTTAACATTATACAGTTAAAGACCAGTAGTGAGGGAAATAGCAAATTTATTGTCCCCGATACAGAAACTATTTCCAAAATTGCGGGAATTTTTTATGTCGATGTTGCTGTTGTCGCAACGAATTACTTGTGACCCCCCGTTATTGTGATGTTTAGGTGTTGATTTAAAATTACGCCATGGACACTTTGTCCAACAAAACCTTTTTTATGGAAATTTTCCAGGAAATATGATCTAGCTAAAAGGTGCCAGGGAAATAGTCTTTTGGTGTCAGGGAATTTGTTTTTTGTGCTAAGGAAATAGTCAGTGTTGGTGGTTTTTGTTGAAATAGCTGTTTTATTCTTCTAATATGACATCATAATCATTTAAAAACACAATAATTTGCTTGTTTGAAACACTTGGGTGGAAAACTATACATTTAATTTTTCTATCGAAAAAATGTTGATCAAATAACAATAAATGAATAATTAATTAACTACAACCACTGGACTACAGGTTCCTGGCTAGGGACAGGCACATTAAGTATGTGAGGGTGAGCAATCAACCCTCCCCCTAATACCTTTTTCCAAAAATAAATGTGACAGTCTACAATTATTTAAATATTCCTGTGCATACCATGTGATGGCAAAGTTATAGAATCAGAATTAAGATCACTGCATTGGCTGTATGTACGTGTCTGCATGGCACTCTGTACACTTGGCATAGACCTCCTACTGGAAGGCATTGTCAGGGCCTTTCTACTATCACCAATAATGCTGAAAACAAAAACATCACTGAAATCTTATTTTATATTGCATAAATTAGATTGCACAAAAAAAAACATTAATAGCATATCAAATCTGAAAAGTGAACATTTTAATGATGAGATTTCTGCAGTAATATAAGTAAATTTTTAAACAATTAAAATATAAATGTCTTCCTAGAAAACATGGTACAATATATTACAGGTAAAATATATGTACAGATCTCAATGTAAAACAAATAACTGCAGTTAGTATTATTAAACCTCTGTATAAATGTGTCTTTGAGATTGGTTCAATCTACTGTCACATGACTTTTACAATTGTGATGTTTCCCTCAACAACTTAACAAATTTGTAATACGAGTTGTATAATACTTTTGTCACCCTTGAAAACCCCAAACATTCATACTAGGTGGTGAAAACAAGTTGCATAATAGTATTGTCACCCTCAACAACCTCAAACAATTTCCCACTTGGTGGCGACAACAAGTTGTATAATAGTATTGTCGCCCTCGACAACCCCAAACAGTTTTCAGCTAGTGCGAAGATTATGAGTCGCACAATAGTATTGTCAACCTCGACAACCATAAACATTCTCCTGCCAGGTTATGACACTGTCATACAAGAGACAGTCTGCAACCAGTGCTAGTGCCAGTTCTAGTGACTAATTTTGATCTTTTATGTACATAGTGACTTTTTAAATCTTGTGCTTTTCAATTTTGAAATTGACATTAGTGCTTACTTTTAACTTATGTAATTGTTATTGCTTCTTGATGTTGTAAATTAAATAAAACATAATGACAATTTACTTTTTCATTTAGTGCCATTGGAATGATTGAATTGTATGATTTACAAAGAACAACAAATAGAAGCATAAAAATCCACCGCAAAAATGCCGCGGAAAACCTTCAGTTGAGAGCAAAACTTCAGCTGAAATTTGGAATATCTCCAGTTATTCTCTGACAGCTCTGTCACATGTATGTGAAAAGGAGATTTTGTTTATTAAATTGTTCAATTTGATATAACAACTGTGGTCATCTTAGTCTGTGGGCATCAAAATTGTCAACTTGTGAGGGCTGTTTTTCCCTCGGGCTTGTAAAACAACCCTCACAAATTGACAATTTTGATCTCCACCTCCTAAGAAGGCCATAATGTATACTATTGTGAGCATCAATACATTGATATGACACAAAGGGTCTCTGAGAATAGATCTTAATCCAAAACAAACATTCTGTCGCAAATTAACATGTCCATTCCAGATTTGTGGACAGGGGAAAAAATGCCAATGGAAGGACAATGCTCAGATTTGTCAGTAATGCTTTGGAACACTGGTGTTACAGTGTACAAATAACTTGCTTTTAAAACTAAATGAAACTAAACCTCCAATCAATAACTTATTCTTTACTAACCTGAGATCATGTATTTTCTTTTTCCCCTGATACTTAAAATGGTGCAAACATGTTCTGAAATGAAAATAAGTTCTTAAAATAATCTAATATCCATTACATTAATCTACAAAGTAGTTAATAAAATGTTTACTATCTTGTTAACAGCTGCCACAAAAAAGTGAAAATACAGTTATACAAGCACTTTTGTCCTTTTTTTATTTTTTGTAAAAGGTTAACTCTCTAAAGATCTAATCATCTATTAGTATACTCTTTTGTGAGTCAAACTTTATATTTGTTTGTTTGATTGTTGTATAATGTGACTTAAGGGGGTAGACCTGGATTGAGGGAGATAACTCTTGAAATCAGTAAAATGTTTATATTATTTTGTTACATAAACAGCTCTTTAAACATTCAGTT
>JAULBM010060577.1:0-10305 GCA_032357055.1 Geukensia granosissima
ATTTGCAGGACTGATATACAAAACTACATCTTGGCCTAAATAATATTGCCGGTTATTTTTGTCTGTATGTTCTTCCTCGGTACACTGTATTTTCGGATTATATGGTACATTTTAACTTAGCCCCTTTCACGCTCGTTGTTGGAACCTCTGAACTCTCTATTCCCCTGGATATTCTGTACATCCATCCACCGTGGATCCTTTGGAAATCGTCTTTTTGCAATTTTGAAGATTTTATATTTGGATGTAGTAGTCATACCTTTAACTGAAAAATATCTAGATATGTCGTATTTTAAAGCAAAATATTTCCTTCTTCCTTCAAAGATTTATTTACAATTAGTGAAATAGTGCGAATGGGCAAACTCTTTAGTAATAATTGGTGCTTTAAAAATAAAATTTCCCAAATATTTATTACTTTAAATATGGTGTTTAACTGTGAATTATATTTATGTAACCATAAAACAATTAAAAAAAAATGGACTTGTAACATAAACAGGCTAATAATTTGTAAAAAGAAAACCGCCCAAAGTGAGTTATTTCCCTTCTCCATGCAAAATCTTTTATATAAAATACAACTTACCCGGGTTTGGAGAACCCATTGAATTAATTTGCACAATAAACAATTAGTACTTTATCAACAACTATGTAAAACAGCCTTTAATATGATACATAAGAAAAAGCTGATTATGAAGTGAACATCACCGACAATAGTTTTGATTTTAAAAGTATTAGTGTTTATTGATGAACAACAGTTTTGCAGGTTGAACATCGGAATACTTTGTCATACAGCAGTGTCAACTTTAAAGATGGATAGATACTGAAAATATATTGCTATTGGATTAAATACTTTTTCATTTAATGAATAGACATCAATTATATAGATAACATATCGACTATTACTTGGACTTTCACATGTCAATTTGTCGATTGTCAATGGTTTAGATAATATAATATAAAACGATTTATAAATGACAAGTACACTTGATGATTGGTTCGATTGTAATGATACGACATAACACCTAACTCTTGTTAGATGACAAAGCACATAAATGATACGATCGGGCAGACAATCCTAACACTTTTAAAAAAATAAGAACGTGCACATTTTATGGTAATGTTTGGGCAATTACCGGAATATATATTAACCTAATCAACATTATTGAACATCTAAATCCAAGAATGTATACAAGCGCATAAGGAGCCTGGGTGGGCGAGTGGTCTAGATAGTTGATTAAAACTTACATGTATAGAACAATGCAGTCTATCACCTATACTGAGTGAGTTCTCGCCTGAGTTTGTACCATACAAAAACGAGTTGAGTTTAACTCCCATCATACGTGATAAGGTTTGTCAGATACCTGCCCAAGGTCTTTGGTTCTCTCCAGGTTCTCTGTCGTCCTCCACCAGTAAAACTGACCGCCGCGATATGACTGAAATATTATTGAAAGAGGTGTAAAGTGGCAAACAATAAACAAACAGTTGCATAAGAAAATGGGGTATCAAAGAGTTATCAAAAACACAAAACACATCAAACAGCAATTTAGGGAAAGTTTGTTTTGGTTTTAATGCTTCTGATGAGGTTAATCATAGCATACCAAAATTCTCCATATTTATATTAAACATTGATAATTTTGTATTTTCCAATTCCATTTGTAATCTCGTTTGTCCATTTATCTATCATATGTATTATTTATAGGCCATCAAAAAAAAATAAGTGTATATAGTTTCTCTTTTGTACATTATAAAGATATATTTCTTAAATCAATATGCGTGTAATATAAATATATATATCAGTTACAAGTTTTTGTAAATAGAAAATTTGGACGACTTCTTTAACCTTCGGGAAGTATATCTTGAACGTCAAAGTTTAAGTGTTCAGGTTTATGAAAATGGGATCCCAATGTATTGATAGTTGGTACAGTTTATGTGTTAGTACTTAAAAATGGGAACTTCATCTGCTGGGTTTATGGTTCACAAGGTCTAGTCTAAACTGGTTACTGTTGTAAAAGTAATAGTATTGTATGCAGCATCAGTGGACAAGGAAAAGAACTCTGGACATAAATGGTAAGTTTTTTTTTTAAATTCTTACATTCACGTGTTAACACATACCTATGTCCAGTAAATGTGACTGTTATGTAGTACTGACTTCATCAGAAAAACTTAGACATCGTTTGTCATTTACGTTACAAGAGGCAAAATCAGGTCTGATGTGCTTTCGTCTTTGTCTTCCATCAAATTATAACTCTAAGTAGCTCTGGTGTCCCTAATAGTGTCATATGTAAATGCAATTTTTTTTTTCGACGGTTTGTTTTAATTTGCACTTTAGTCGGACCAATAAATCAACAATTAGACAGATTTGAAATGTGTCATCTATTTTATTATGCTTTACATCTTAGCTAAGAAGACACCTTGTTTGTACAGTCCTTACCTCAAATGTTTTCATTCAACAGCCTTAAAATTTGCATATACTTTATGCACGATACAAGAGTGACTTTACGAACTTTCAGATATTGCAAAAGGTATCCTATACTGTATTTTAAACATCTCAAAAAAAAAATTCACAAAGTTAATTTTACCAAGAAACTCAGACCGGAAGTAAACTCTTTACAAATGGGCAAAGAAGGCCCTCTGCATCTAATTTTTATTTGTTTCTGTTTCCGTCTTTTCGACCAGACATTTAATTTCTAATTTCTGTCCTTTTTTCCTTTTATTTAGTAGTCGTGTTATGTTTTTACAAGGTATACTTACAATATAGTACATTGCAATTTTTCCTTACCCAGTTGACTGTTAATGAAAACTTTTCCTTGCATCTCTTGCTAAAGTATGTAGCCTCTAGTCATTCAATCGTATTGTTATCCGTCTTAATAAGAAACCTATAGCTGTGTAATTGTTCGGTCTGTTGTTCATAGCTTAGAATATTTTGTCGTTCACTTTTATAATTCTTTGCCAGGTCCCAGAACAAAACAGAATAATCAATTACTTTTCAGAAATGCTGACAGTTCCTCGTCCTTTGTAATTACAAATAGCTATGATGTATATAATTTAAGAAACTGGTTATAAAAAAAAGAATTGCACCTTAAATGAACTAGAAAGTAACTTATTCTAATTAAAATCTGTATAAAAGTGAACGACAAGAATTACGTATTTATCTAGTCACTTCTTACAATGTATCATTGCTAGCTGTGGGAATTCGTACTCATTTGCATTTTTCAAATTGCAAACAATTATCTTTTTTTTTGCATTTTTCGTAACAATACAAGTACCTTGAATCTTAATTTAAACTTCGTCACAAATGTTATGGAGATGTACAAAAGGGCGGATATAAGATTGCAATATATGAAATGTAAACAGCGCAATATAGAAAGGACGTCATACTAAAGGCCAAGAGATATTTGAGTAATGTATTGCAATGCTAATTTTGAAATTAGACGCGTGTGTATTCGTTAATATTTCCTCCTCGATCTATTTATTAACGCAAGTCTAACTGTTTGGATAATATGTATTATTAATGCTAGATATGGTTATACAATGCTAAAGACACATGATATCCCAATCTCCCAGCATAGCTCATATCCGTTCCGTCGGCTGCACCCCCATGAACTCTGCCAAGGGTGATCTGCCATAACAGTCAAACTCCGCCCCTTTATATGTCAATGAGCTAGCGTTTGCCCGCACGTATCAAAGTCGTCTGCAAGTAAACTGTTAAATGACCTCATTTAAAGGCGTGGTTTATTCGCTATGAGAGGAATCCATTGTTACCCATGGCAGAGTCTTCGACTGACAACCGGAAGTGAGAGCACTTTGTTGCGGAGATTGATGATATCCAGTTGACTGTTACATAACCTTACCATAATATTTTTATACAGCCACACTTTAAGCATTATCATGCAATATACCACTGGGCAATAGAACTGAGTTCAGGGAAATCAGATAAAAATCATGAAAAATAAATATATTTGATAAAGTAAAACCGTTTCTATGGTTGTCTTTTGTAACTATGCACTTTTAATCTCTTTTCTTACATTGGAATTCTACACTAAACCTATTTAGGTAAGAAACATGTTCGTTATAAAATGCAAGAACTATTTCAACGAACAGGATAGTGTCAAAAAAGATGAAATGCCTATTAAAGGATGTTTGCTGGTTTGCTGATGTCTGATTAAAGAAATAAGTAAAAAAGTGATGGTTCCATGTACTCGATCTATCAGCTTTTGAAAACTTGGTGAAAAATATTTCTCTTGATTTTTTATAGGTTTTGCCTAGGTAGGTTCTGAAACATATATAAAAAAGCGCATTGATAATGAGTCATGATGTTATATAAAAGATCACGATAATTTATGTTTAATAGTTATGTTACGAACTACAAGTTTCAGCTGAACAAATGCAATACTTTTTTCGTAATAGGTCAATAATTTGTTTTCTCAACAATACTGCGTGTTAGGTAATCACTGATAAGCTGAATGGCTGAATGAAAAGCTAACTATTATTCGGTCGCTGGAAAAAAATGATAACCTGTCCCAAATACACGAAAAAGTTAATTAATCCCCGTAGTATCTGTTTATGTCAGCTAGTTGAATACATGTTAACTTAAGCACGGAAATAAAGATAATTTACATTTTTTTCGAAATGACACCAACCTGGAAACAAAGGGACCGAGGTTGAATACATTTTTTAAAATACGCCGAGTTTGTAAAGTCAAAATTCTGTTTCTTTTTTCTTTTGGTAATTTTTGCTCAAAATTCGAATTTCAATTGAAGGCTATATTACCAACTGAAGACTGAAAATCAAGCTTAATTTACTTGTTACATCGCCTCATGATAATTCATCTATTAATCAACAACTGAAGCCCTACAAGAGCAACAAAAAGTTGTTGCCCCGCAATAAAGCCTTGACACCCCCCCCTCCAAAAAATAAGAAGAAAAACAAAAATTTCAAAGGTCATGGTTATACTGAGTGATGACATCGTCCCATTGTGATACACCCATGTGCCAAATATGAAAAAAAGTTTTGACCCAGACACGAAATCGTGAACTGGTAATTTGACAAAGTGGTCAAAGATTTAAGGCTATACTGGAATAAATAAAAGTACAAAAGTTCTACATCAATGTGCCAAAATAAAGTGTGCCAATATCAATGAACGAAAACTTGTAGCCCTTACAGGAATACACGAAAAAACCCATACATTTGATGAATTGTCAACGGTCAAGGTCAGTGTCCTGACATATCGCTTCATGGTTCATGGCGGGACATTCATTTGCCAAATATGGCATACCTATATCAAAGACAAACATTCTATGGCCTGGATACGAATACATTAGAAGAACAACAAGAAGAATAACAACAGCGACAAGTACAAGAAGAATACAATCAATAGAAGGACCAAGAACTTTACGGAAGCTAACGGTTATTCTGAATTGGATTCGATAACCTGTTATTATTTTCATTTTTTCCAACGGATTGTTAGATAGATAAGCAAATCAGCAAAACAACAAAATGTTACGAAATTCTATATTGAGTATTGTTAAATAATTAGTCAATTTCAAAGCAGATGCATATGTTTGTATCTTCTTCTTAGGGCGGACAGCATAAAGAAATTGACCCTTCGTTATCTCCACCTTCGGGTAGAACCCCCGAGCGGGATGTATAAATATTGAACCGTGATCCCCTTCGCAATGGTGGTACCGGGAAAAGAATAGGTTATTCAGTCATGGTGGCAATAGTCCTCTTATAGGGACGTCGTTGGCTGTGGTTTTTGTCTGAAGGGAGACGTCCCATGTTTAGAAATAAGAAAATGACACATTCAAAGCACATTAAAGACCCCTTTTAACAGCTCATTTTTAGTGCACAATAGGCAAACTGCTAGAATAAAAGCACTTCTGTTACCGGCGAAATGCTCAAGTATACAAATTGGTAAATTCTTTGCAACTTGTTTTCGTCCTGAATATGGCTGACATGTTGCCAAGCAAACAGCAATCAATATACCACAAGTTTTGGATGGATCCGTACTTAGCGTCTATATATAGTGTAGTTGTTTTGTTTTTCTGTGTTGTTTTTCGTCTTTGTCTTGATGTGTCCTGTTTGTCTCGTGTTGTCCTCTTTGTCTCGTGTTAGCGGCTTCTATCCGCCTTTTCTCTTTTGATTAAAACTTCGGTTTTCGTGCTTCTTTGTTGAGATTGATCTTAGGAGGAATAGTCTTTTCATGAATTCTGCCCTGCCCTAAATGTTACCAGTGCAACGGCTAATTGATGTTTTATTTGTTCATAATGACTACTGCATTGTATCCCCTTTTCAAAAAAAGCATTGTTAACAATTGAAGAATAGTTACTAGACTCTAACGATTGACTTCAAAATAACCACAGCCAAACAAAAAGACATAAAATCGACTTAGCCGAATATTCTATTCAAGCCAAAACAAAATAGTTGGAAGATGAAGATCAATTACCTATTAATGGGGTATAAATTAAATGACAATTTAATTGAAACTAACGCCATAATAAAACATTTGCGTAAAACTGAAATTGTGTTATGCTAACTAAGCAAGAATAATCGACCAAGAGATCAATGACATTTTCTATAGACCTTGCTTCCGTATCATGTTAAATTTGTCTATTTCTCTTGTTTATATTTTATTATATGGGCATCGAAGTAATGTGATAAGGGCATCGATGTACCCTTTTCATATTTTGTGATTCTGAAAAAAAGTACTAGTAAACAAAAAGTCATTGCTGTTATTTGATATAATTACAAAAGCTATCCCAAGGGGTTACCATTTGGGATGACGTACTGTACTTTGTTCTACAGTCGTGCATTGCACTGCAGTCGTAAACATTCTGGGAAAATTGTGTCGGAAAACTAGATTAATATAAATAACTTTGATGCATTGGTTATCAATGTTGACTGACAGGTTTGTCTGATTACCACTATACGTTATCATTACAAACACAGACAATAACGTTTATTTTATGTATTAACAATAAATGCTCTGATTTCAGGGCTTAGGAAGGGCACCGTTTCTTTGATTTCGACTGCTGTTTGCTGGTTGGTTGTCTCGTGGCCAATCAAATCATCATATCTATGTCCTATTTTTATATTGTGTCAAGGATTTGTTGAAGTGAAGCTACTTTTTTGTAGAATTTTATATGTACATATGACAAACTAATTTTACAAGAATTTTATTTTATTCACCCAGATGACTACACCCATGTCAAGTAATTAAAATACGGTTTTTTGTTAAACATTTTCTCTACGATAAATAAACCTATATATATGATTTCATTGAAAACTGTTATAAAATGCGTCAGGTTAACCAAAACCTAAAAGCTGTTACATGATCTGAGCAGATATAATGACTGTTTTGTTTACCTGACGTGTGCTACTGAGGTTAAAAAAGACCTGTAGGTCTAAATGCAGTTAAGATGACAATTTAGGTTACTAGGTCGGTTCTGTAGTCATGCATAAGAGAAAAAGGCCATCATGTATGGTATCCTTGATATTTACCCCACATCTTCTCTTTTTTTATTACACCTCTTAATATAAGCGTTGACAAAGCAAAAAAAATCTTTTAAGTCTAGTCACACAAATATTATTTTAGTTTATTCTAGTATTTACGGCAGTGCGTCTTTGGTACAGAGTTATCGGCAATTGTATTATCGTTTTGAAAAATCCGATTCATCCCAGTCAAATTTGAATCATCTGATTCGGTTAACAGATGCCATTGTTACATTCGAAAAAAAAAAGTTCTTGGTATGAGGGTAGTTGTATTGCACATATTGTATTTAATTCTAAAATAGATATTACTGAAAGTAATTATCTGTGACCAGCTGGATAGCTAGGTTAGTAGAATGCAAGCTGTTGGGTAGTTCGTTAAGTAATCTTGATAAATCAACATGTAATGAATAAGTTTAATGAATGAAAAGATAAACAGCAATATTGAAATAAACTGAACGATTTTCGTGGTTGGAGTGCAGGCGCTCTGACATTTACCCCATATATTTTCATTTTTATACCTTAATAAGTAAAATCAACATAGGGATATTAACACAGATAAAAAAGGTACAGACACATTAACTATATGTCTACTAATGGTTGAACAACAAGAATGCAACTATTAAAATGAAAAGAAAGGTAAATGTCAGAGAGACTGCACTCCAACAACGAGTAAAAACGGAGGTAATTAACAAATTCCACTCCTAGTGAAATTGTCCAACAAGAAAGCACCGTCCTGTGTATTTAAAACACGATTGATATATAGACAATGTTATTAGATGTGAGACATTCACTGTTTATGATAGACTGTCGAACAGTTTAATGTTCCTGTAAAATGTCAATGATGACCGCCTGATAAACATGAATTTATCATTTAATATTCTGCATGAAATTATATGAAAGTAGTACTGGGCAACGTAAAAAATATTTTACAATTTAATAAATATGGAATATATGTTTTTGGCAATTAACACGGCTTATATTATCACTTAATTAAAATCATTTGAATCAAAAGTTTTATCTATTTGTCACACAAGGAGATCAGAACAAATTTCATTCAAGGACTATGTCAGCATTTTACTATATCAGTCTTCCATCTTTTGCAAGGATATCAAATGTGACCTTTCACAAGATTAACTCTTGTATTGGTTTTTTGCTTTGTCAATATATATTTTTATCACGATCAAGAAGTCTTAAAATGTGTTGTAAAGATAATATCAAGGCTGATATTATTAAAAACCTTGATCTACAATAATATTGATATCGATAGTATTAATATAAACTTAGTTGCAAAAATAGTACTTTAAAAAAATACTTTAAAATTAGAATCACACTCAAAAATTCTTAACACAAATGATTGAAATCGATTCAATATTTTTCCTTTTTTAAAATGTTATCACAATGGAATTAGAAAAAGTAAGTTAATCGTATTTTTTAGCACAGGCTATCTTTTCAATCAATCAATCAGTCTTCCTCGTTAATTACAGATGGCTTATTTTCAAGACTTTAAACTTTTATCACCAGATGTGAAATTTGGTTTTTGTAATTTTCTATCAATGGTTTTGATTACTATATCACTTTAAAACAAACACGATACAATTTTTTGAAATTTTTGTAATGAACACGTTATCGGTATGGCTAAAAATATGTGCACTTGCCAATCCTCGTTGAAAGCATGTTGACTCTTAAAAGCTTGCGTTATTATAATTTTAACATGAACAATTGATTAATCATATCACAGAACACTTTGTAATAAGGGAATTATCTGCATTTCTTCATTATTATAATTATAGTAATAATTATACTATCATAATAAGATCAATGTCATTATCCATGTTATATACTTAGGAATTCATGCTTCTTTTTGTTTAGTTTCATTGGCGTATAGAAATGTCAGATGTGTTTTGAGGTTGATAACGTTGAAATGACAGCATGATATTTTGGAAAAGCTAACTTAAGATTTTAAACTTTCGAAAAAAGTTGTAGTCATTCAGATTCATGCTTGATTACGCAAACGTCAAATTCTCAAACATAAAAGTTTTTCACTTGTTTGAAAAATGGCGGAATCTGTCGGACAAAGTTCTATTTAAACTTATCAAAAATAAATTAATTTTGGGCAAAAATATGATTAAATGATAAGAAATATTCTAGGTTACTACAATTTTAAACAAAAGTTACATGACCTCTTTCCAAAATGCGCAAATCTTCAATTATTTAATTGCTTTTTTTCGCGCACTTTTTCAAAAGTGCGAAAATGAGTTAACTCCCCCTTCGATTGTTGTCGATAGGCCATAGCAATAACGACGGTATCGATGGGTTGCTTTCCAACTGAATGACGAAACTTCTTTGTATGATGAAATGCAACTTACATGTTAGCTTTTGGTAACGTTGAATATAATGCTATACAGAAATACACAATACGTGTGCTGGTGGACACAGTTACATATTGCTTATGAAATAGATGGACACAGAAGAACATCTGAAGGCATATCGGAACGATAATTTTATTTTCACGATTCAAATCTGAGAGAAATGATTAAGATTGGTGGTTTTGCGGAATATGTTTATTTCATACAATACATGACAAGAACAGGGAAATTTTCATTTAAAAATATAAGTTTGTTGAATGTAATTTACATGCCTTGGTGAAAAGTTGTCAACATTTTTGTATGGAATAATCCGTATTCGGACAATGCATTTTTCACCTTATAGTATTCGGCTGTAGTGATCTGTAACATCAAATCAGTTACTTAGTGACACAGGCACTTGTTTCTTTCCATGCCCGGTCTGTGTCAAACAGAATAAACAAAGGTTCTGTTTTAC
>JAULBM010060588.1:8359-20054 GCA_032357055.1 Geukensia granosissima
CCCCAATTTCATGTAAAAAGGTCATGCTATTCATTGTTCAAAATCCAGGCTATTTTTAATGACTTCGCCTAATGCTGCTCCTGCCTTTACTGGACATTCTACAACTGTAATGAGTCTTAGAGAAATTTAAGCTGAATCAGCAGCAACTCTTTATTTGAGACCATGTCATTTTAAACAAAGCTTTTAAGCAGTTTCCTGAGCTGATGTTGTCCCATACCAAGTAATGTTTAAATTCAAATGTATAGTGTAGGTGCTAATGACTCAAACATTATTCTTCTATTTAACAAAGTGTAATCTGTAATTTTTCAATTATGTTGTATTAGTAATTGACAGCACAAAATTAGCATACTTTTTTGTAACAATGGGGTGAGATCAATGTAATAAACTGAACTACAAAGACTAATTATTCTGCTTTCATTAATTACAATAACATAATTTTTACATTCTAATCAACTGTACTTATATTTTATGTTTATGCTAAAACGTACTCGATCAATTATACAGCTATCACTGTCATGCTTTTAATCGTGCTTGTGCTATTCAATTCAGGTTTAACATTAATAGAACCTGTCACATTTTACCTAACGAGAGCATCCAAATATATGCAAAATTGAAATCTAACACGTTCAACATCGGGAATGACTTTTAAACGTACATTGACACTATAAGCATGCATAAGTTATATAGCAACATGCAAACTGATACATAAAATACTATATTAATTCTGTTGAATCAATTCTTACCGTTATATCTACAATGGCTAGTGAATTCAACTTAGATGAGAAAGGCTTACTATTTTCAAACGCCATATACCATCAAACGAAAACTTACTATTAATTCTTTACATTTGTAGCCATGTTCCAATGCTAAGGGGTCAGACCTATACTCCGACACTCCGAAAGTTAGATGGTCCGATGTTTAGACATTTCATTCATGGCGACTATGTTTTCAATGTGAACAGGAAGAAAAGGTACTTTATAAAGGACTTTGAATCGATGCTTCCTGTCACACATTGTTACATTTTGCTTAGCATTTTCAGAAGAAAGGATATAGTTATATATTAGCAAATCAGAATCGAAACCAATCATGGTGGCCATATTTTTGTCGAATCAGGATGAACTGAGAAAAGTTCATAGAAGTCGTTGCAAAGGTGCATCTTTTCAAATACTATTCCATTTGGCCAATCTGCTAAAGAGGTGATTTTTTGTATTTACCAGTCAATCAGAAACTAATATCGTCCATGTCGTCCATGTTTTTGTCCGATCAGGATACAACTCGAAAATATTATATGCAGGACCTTGTGTAAATGCGCCTAGTCAAAATATTGTTCCATTTGGCTAAGTGGTTTAACATTGTTTAAGAGGAGAAAATATATTATATTTCAGCCATTCAAAAACAAGAATCGTAAATGATGGCCATGTTTTAGTGGGAACACGTGAAATGAGACATTTTTCACAGAACCTTACAAAGATCCTCCACAAAATGTTGATCTATTTTGACAGAAAGTTTCCGATAAGAAGATTTTTTTAACGTGTTAGACTATCATAATCAAGAATTGTTCATGGAGGCCATGTTTTTTCCGATCGGGAAAAATAAGAATGTTGTAAATTACCATGCTTAGATGCTTCCTTTAAAATATTGTTACATTTTGCCACGCATTTTCTGTGATTCAGCTAATTTAAAGATAATAAAGGAGCAGAATCGCCTCGATGGTGTAAAAGTAAGCGTGCTCGCCACGAGTGCGGAAGGTCAATGGTTCGATTCTCAGCCGGGTTAAACCAAAGACATTAAAATTGGTATTTGCTGCTTCTCTGCTAAGCACGCAGCATTTAGGAGTAAAAACAAAGACTAGACGGCCCAGAGTCAGAATAATGTGTCTAGGTAAAATAGCATGTCTTCCTACCGACTGTTGCTTTCGTGAGCTAGCACGTTAAAAATCTGGTTCAGCGTGTCATTATATTATAAGTTTTTAACGACTGTCTTCCACAATGTGTATGTCAACAAGTAGAATCAGGAGTGGGTGTGTCGGTGAAAACATCGATGAATCTAGGTTTTTTTACTGGCTCATTTCCCTGATGAAATCGGGGAATTCCTTAAAAAGGGAAAAAACACCTCATGTTGTTGGATATTCTCCACAGTCCTGATCGTCGTTTGTCTTGGAGACTTAAAGTAGTTTGCTTATTATTGGTATCATCCCTGTAGAAGTGTCAAAGTATATTAGAAGTGTATTAAGCTCGCGATTTTTTAAAAAATATTCAATGTCTGACAGCAGATCTGAAAGATCGAAAAGTTCTTCCTGTCCTCGTTAGACAGCTAAGAAAGTCCGCTAGTTTGGTTATAAGTGAAGCTTTGAAGCTTCCATTATTTCTAGCAATCCATACCTTTGGTCAAGACGCTCCCAGTCTTATTTACCCAAGAGCGCGGAAATATCTGCATAGGACGCTTAACTGCTATCAGTATGCTTGAAAGATTCTGTACCCTGCCATTTGCCAGCAAATCTAGTTGTTCAGTGTCATTGTATCCTAGTGCATCAATTGCGGCTTTAAAGTTAGCTTTCCATATATTATAGGACTCTGTTCGGACAATGAAGTTTCTTAACTTAGAGAACTTAATTTTTTTCCGCTTTTAACTTTTGTTAAGTGGGTTGTAACGAGAGCATTTCTCGCAATTTTTTTGTGAACAGGACCGCTTCCTGAATAATATCGTTTGCTAAGGAGAGCTGGATTTCGGTTTGTTGATCGATGAGGCTTTGTACCCAATGAAATATCACTTAAATGACAAATGAATTTAAAGTGTCCCAGAGAAACTATTGAATGTCAATTTAAGTTAAAATAACGGGTTATAATACTGAACTATTTGACAAGCTTTTAAGTAATTATTTGAAAGTGAGTTAAATTTGTAAACAGTTACAAAACATTTGTAAAATATTTAAAACTGGTGGAAAGGTGTTCATGAATGCTTTTAAACTTAATATTCTAAGTATCAGGGTTGTTACACACAAGTTGTAACGGATGCCTAAATACCGATGGTGGAATACTCTCAACGTCAGAAATGAAAACAGATGAATAAAACGAACATAAATAAAACAAATATTTCATTTTAAAAAATTCAAGTCTGCTTGTCATCATTGCTCCAGTGTCGCCTGCGAGAGTTTAAACTGTAGATGTCGAATGTGTAGTGGTTATTTGGCAAGGATGTCGGATTCAATTTTGGTAGAAGATCATGTGAGGACCATTCCTGCAATGTTTGGTTAAAATCAGATAATTTCAGACAAGGAGATTTATAAAATATTGATCCTTTTCTATTTTAGAAACGCGCGGTTCACTTGGAAGGCGGACAGGGATGCCGGACACAATTTTGACAGAGGACCATGTAAAGACCATTCCGTAAAAGTATGCAAATGGCTCAGTAGTTTCAAACAAGTAGCTTTTCAATTGAATTTCTCATAGTGTCTTATCTTGAGCTAAGATCTACTGTGGGGGTATCTTGGCCAATGGGCAGGAATGCCGGAAACAGTTTTGGTAGAAGACCATTATATTTTGGTAAAAGTTCAACTGATTCTTAACCCAAGCAATTTTTGGAGTGGTATTTTTATATACCACGGCTGCCCTGGGGGTTTGGAGTGTGACTGAAAGATTTTAAAAGTGGAGTCTAAAAATATCCTAAAATCTGTTTGCCTCAAATCAAGGTCATTTTCCTCTTGCAATGGCACCAAAACATTTAATTTCTCCACTCTGCATACCACTATTTCCCATTAAAAACTTAAAGAAAAAGGTTTGGTCCACCTTTTTTTTGTTAAAATAAAATGACCAGCGTAGGTGCAAATATTTGGTTCTAGGTAGGGAAAAGCCTAAGTTTATTATGAATCACTCTAATTGTAATAAAAGGTAATCTGAAAATGACAATTGCAGCATACTAGATATCTTGATAAACAAAATTTTTGCAATGTTTGGAGGGCTAGTGTTTTAAGAGACTGCAAGCATTTCAGTGAGGACCAACTGTGCATCCCTTCTCGCCGATTTATCCCTTTATTCGTAATCAAGCTGACTTCATACAGAACTTTCTGCAGAGAAAATGGCCCAATCTTCTGGTTTCTGTTCCACTATATCGATGATGCCTTTTCTTTGATTAATTCTAAATTTGGTTACAATGCTGAACGAAAATATCTAAAAGAACTTTAAATCTAAGATGGTCAAGATTTTATTGATAGAGGGTTGCTGCTGAGAAGAAAGCTACTGGACCAAGGATATCTCGTGGAAAGATTAAAGTCATCACTCTGAATATTGTATCGGTCAATCATGATTATCCATTTCAAAAATGACAATGAATACCTTCACACAGTCGCGACTACAAATCTGTTCCTATACCGGCTGTTACTAAAATTAAATTGTGACTAAACACTGGCTTTGGCTACTGAGTAACACGACAGTACCACAAGTGGTGCATCTCAACTCACCATTGTCTTTTGTAGGATTTGTACATGTGTTACTCCAGCTTTAGTCTTCAGTGTGGTGTTGTGTGTGTATGCTCTGTTTGTCTTCTGTTCCATTTTGTTGGCCATTTTGTTATTATGATTCTTTCCGCGCCTTTGCTATCTTCCATTTCTTTTCCCATAGTGTCCGATGTTGATTTAAGCTCGATTGTTACGGTCGTCTTGGTTGCCTATGAGATACAGATAAACAAATCACCAATGAATTATTTCACTAGAGATTGATTAAAATTGACACAATAGCTTTACAGAAGTAGATATTTCAATATTTTCAAAATAAAACCAACCTAATACAACGTAACTACGTCATATGTCTTATAATTTTAAATGTCTGAAAGTAAATCGTACGCCTTGAGAAACTCTAGCTTCGCCCTTGCTATGTCAGGAAACTTGCAATGGAGACTCGATGTAAGCATATGAGGATAAATTTGAGGGGACTTTCCATTGATTAGTTATGTTCTCTATATATCTTCTTATCAAGCTAGCAACTGTCACATTAATAAAAATTATATACCGGCTGATTATAGGTTTCGTGCAATTGTTCATAATTAATGATTTGTCTAATCAAAATTGAAGTTTAGTTTGGACAAAGGAAAGGATATTTTAAAGAATTGGTATATGGTTTCCTGATTGTTATTTTATTTTGTTGGCTTTATAATAGATAGTGTAAACAGAAAGCAATGTTGATAACGAAGTATCTCACCGATGACAGTTTGGAAATTGGTGGCTTTTAATAATGCTAAACTGTGTATAGTCTTTCATATATCTTCAAGAGTAAATCACTTTCGTTATCATTAATTTTACAACTGACACCTTGAAGATTTTGCATGAGCAATCAACGTTATAATCATCTTCTAGAGGCTAAATGATATCGATGTAATGGTCATCACATTTCTATCAAATTACTCAGAAAATTAGAAATCAGGCGAATGTGTTTTAGTACATTAAATCGGTATTATCATGAAAAGTGTAGTTTCTAGGTAAAAATTGGCTATAATGGGTTGATCGATTAGAAACATTTTGCGTTGTGTCATATCTTATTTTTCGGAAAATAATTCACTATTCTATTCCAATAAATGCACTTCAGGATGTTAGCTGCTCTGACAAAAAATAAATATATTTTCAAAAGCTTATGATTGATTTTAAGACCACTCATATTTGAACAAAATAAAGAGAAAAAATATGGGTCAGTGTCCTCGTTTTTTCGATGTAAGCATTTAAAAATTTTCTTGGCGAAAGGATTTTATGTCCTTCCTTCTGGTTTATCGTTGTAGGTTTTATCTATTCAAACCCATGAAGAAATAAGAAGAACTTCTAGAATGGAATTGTACAATGTGTTAAATGCAACTATGAAAAGAAAAGTGGGGGTCATTGGGCTAGAAATATGAATGCCTTGAAATTATTAATGTAATATGAGTTCGAAAATCTGACAAAAATTGCTATCTTGAGCAGGAAACATACTGAAAATGCACGACATTTACAGATTTATTGCCGAGGGTATTAGAGAATATAAATGTTACATGGTGCCGTTGGGACTGTATCTGCATAAGAATCTTAACTGCATCCTTTGACCATTCGTTTGGGGGAGGGTTGGCCGTTGGACCAACCGCGTGTTTCATGTGCCTATCACAGGTCAGGAGTTGTGGTACTGGGTTTGTCCTTGTGTTTAATGTTTTGTAACATGTACATCTTTGATAATATTCAGTTAAAAGCAATATTTTTTAAGTGTATACAGTATTTGTATTGGCCCAAATTATTATACTCTGGGCAAATGTCGAAGAGATCAAGTTGTTTTAACTAGATGTCGCATTGGCCACACCAGGACGACTCATTCTTATATTTTTGAGAATGAGCCGCCTCCTGAGTGTATTCCGTGCCAATGCAGACAAAATATAAAGCATATTTTAGTTGACTGTGTAGATAAAGCCGATGTCATTCATCGGTTCTACACAGTAAAAATTTATTTACAAATGTCGCTGACGACAAACTTTTGGCATATTGTATATTCTCGAATATAGACCAACGTCTTATTTGTCAAATATTTTATGAAATAATGTATAAGGTGATTATAGCATGTTTGTTATCTTTTTTTGTCATTTGTTCTAATATAATTTTACTTTTACTCGACTGTGATATGAACTGTGATATAAAGCTCGTTTTAACACTTTAGCAATCTAATTTTAAAAACTTTGTTTTATATGAAATTATCCGATAATTTGTTTTATATGATGTTGGTCTTAAGAGTTTATTTTATTATTAATATATGTATGTTCCCGCCACGATATGGCTGAATATTGCCGACGTAGCGTTAAGCAACAATCAATCATTTTGACTAAGAATTTCATATACACATTCTTCAGTTTCATTTGAACACCTTTTGGAATCTTCGTCAATAGATTTTTATTTTGATGTCAATATCTTTGATTAAAAGACATAAATATTCATTTTCTTCACATTCATTTTTAACTTTTTCAGATAAATTAAACAACTCTGTAGGAAAATTTGTCAAAACAATCAAATTTACTGGGTGCATTCATTGTATGTTTTGTAAATATTTATTCTGGGATCTAAGCCTTTTCACAGCACTCTTTTTAACTTACAGAACACTGAGCTAGGTATCTCAATTTCAACTTTAAATTCTTTACTTCTTGTCTATAATGTATCTCAATAATATTTCAATGTACATTTTTTTGACCTATTTTTTTGATTGCTTCATTTTCAACTTTTATTTGTTCATTTATTTCAGTAGAATCATTTTGCTATCTTTTTATAACATATTGTCATATCTCCTTTGAAGAATTTTGGGAAGTTTGGGAATCACATTGGGATTACCAGAGATCGTGTATATATTTTAAAATTACAGATTTAAAATCAGTATGTTGAACCGATAATTTTTAACCGTATCACTGAGGGCATTTTAGCTTCCTCATCTACGACTGATATTCCCTAGAAACCAACATGGCTCGGTATCCAGAATCGAAATGTTTTTCCTTTCTTGTATTGCACTGTCTATTTGGGAAAATGAATATTTTTAGTTCAAACCTTTCCATGTTGTCATAAAAACCAGGCCTACTTTTAGATTTAACTAAACATTTGTATTTTTTCAATACTGTATTAATTGAGTTTTTTCAGTGACCTTTTGGGAATTGGAGTATCAGAACAATGTAATTTTGTAGTCACTTAATGAATCTTTTCATTCCTACTTTCTTTTCTTCATCAGTTGTTATTTTGTACATAATTTCTTCCATAATGATATTAAATTTTTAATACAAAATAAGATTAATGTTACTATGGTTTGAACAGATTTGGCTTCCCATTTCGATTTATTTGGATTTGAGTACTTCTTTTGCTATGTTCGGATCTTTGACTTCCTATGTTTCGGTTCTCATGCTACTGATGAGAGACAACTTCTTGAAATGTACATATAGCACACCCAAAATCGTCCATATTAATTCAACATTGGTAATTTTGTATTTTGAAACCACTGGTTTGATGTCGCTGGTGGTGGATAATGCCCTCGAAAGTATTGCTCTTAGTAGTTGTTCCTGCCGTCGGATTTGACTTCCCATTCCGATTTCTTTGGGTTTCAGCTCTTCTTTTTGTATATTTAGATCTTTGACTTCCTACGTGTTGGTTCTCATGCCTGATGAGAGTTCACTGCTCGAAATGCACATATACCACTATCATACTTAAAATTCTCCATATTGATTCGACATTGGTAATTTTTTATTCTGTAACATTCATCAAAAATATATAATTGATATATCTTTTGACTTATTTACATATTGATCTGGGAAACTTCGGTTTGGGCAGTCATTCCTGTAAAAAAAAATACCTGGTAAAATTCATGAAATAGTGTATTTTTCATATTATGAAGGACTACACAGATTAATTGCAATCAGAATCGAGGTGGGTTTCCTTAATCAAAATGTCATATAAAGGATGCCCCCGAGGGCGGCCGGGGTATAGAAATAGGTCGTTCGGTTTCTCCGCCTGCAGGTAGAACCCCTGCTACGATAATGCCAACAGGTTTCTCATCAATTGTAATATTTTAATTAAACTAATAACAGAATAATTATTGGTACAGACCGCTGATGTATCGGTACCAGTAACGTTAAAGCTAATATTAGACAGAGTTACTTCTCCTAGAACACATAAATTATCCATTAAATATCCGTACAGTTACCTGAAATCACAAAAATATTAATAAATTGTATAGTATTTTTAAGTTAAGTATAAATTAATTATACATGTCACAAATAAATGCTTGTTATCACATCTTTATCAAAACAAGAGTTTACATATTTTGCTATTTTTCTACATATTACAGTGTCTTCTTTACTAAGTAGCCGTATATTTGGATGATTTTTTCGCTTTAGTTTTTTTTTTTGCCAAAGAAATTTATCCAAAAGAACTTACTTTTAATAAAACCAAATACCAGTAATTACCGTACTCCCTTTTTAGATTTGGATCTAAAAATTAAAACGCATTGTTTATGCATTAAAATTTATGATAAAAGGTATGATATTTCTTTTCTTATTGTTAAATTCTGGATTGGGACGTGCCTGTGACCCCTTCGTATGGTCTTTACATTTCACATTTATTTCGGTCGGCCGGCGTTTGCACTTAAGTTGACTTTAATGATCGCAACCTGCATCGTACTAGTAAACTTTTGTATCAGAGATACAGATATCACAGGCTTCTCAAATATGTTTACAAAATTTTTAACCGTTACAAAGATTTAATACAAAATAGACTGCAAAAGCAAAATTTTGATACGACTACGGATATCACATCCTACGTATTCTCACTGTTTCGTTAAACTTTTCCACAAACGGTACAGGTTCGACAAGATAGAATTTGTTTTTGTTGGTATAAATAAATTAATCGTTTCCTTAAACAGATATTTATAAATTTTGAATTGCATCCATTTTGTGTTTCTTCTTGTTTAGTGACAACTCAATATTAAATTGCTGGACATCCTGTGTTGATGACATCTCACCCTGAGCTTGCTTTCAGTCATTGCAAACATTTATTAGAGCGGTATCTTCTTTTTGTGTATATTTTTGTTTAGTATTATTGTAATTCAGGTACTCTCTAGTCGGAGCGGGTGAATTTTTGTTTGATTTTTACACTCCGTTTGCCACTGCTTTTGTTTTCTTTGATGATTTCTTTTGAACACTCGTTGGGGGAGGAATGGAATCCCAATTAACTAGTTTAACTAACCACATGTATATGTGCCTGTCCAACGGAATGTTGGTCATAGGTCTTTTTGTTGTGCGTTTGTTACTGGTACATTTTTGATAATATATAGGTTATATATAGGTCAGAGCAGTATTCTTTTACTTATGCACGTTTTTTTTTAATTGGGGCGATTTAGAGTTTTTCACAAGGAGTGTTCTCCACCCTTCTTTAAGGCTTTGTTGAGACCTATATATTTGTAACTTTTCTCTGTTTTCCTCGTGCTTGGAGTGAAGTCTCTCTACTATTGTTTTTATATTTGTTGTGTAATTCTATACATTTTAAAGAGAATATTCATTATACGATTCGCCGCTTTTTGTAATTTGTCCGTATTTAAGTTATAAAAGCTGAACAATTGTTTCTATTTCATTTATATTATTTGGCTGCAAAGTTCCAGAGCTTACTCAAATAATTCATATATTTTTTTTCTCTTTGGAGTACAGATTTTATAATGAATTATAAACGATAAATTACTTTAGTTAGCGAAACAAACCCGACTATTGAACACTTTCTCTTCTCTCTTTTTTTCATAATATTTGACAGTGTCCATAAAAATAATGTCAAATACTACTTTTCCAAAGGAATAACCTATTGATTCTCGGATTAAAGATCATTTCTATTACGAGGATAAACCTGGATCAATATGATGCGACGAAAGAACTGGAGTTTTTTGTTTTCGCTTTGTAGCAGTAAGTACCAGTACGAGTAATTAACTACTTACCAGGTTTCGAAAGAAATTCATCCGTATTTAAGTCATTGTGATTGCCATTCATCTGAATGTAGCAACATATGCAAATTGTTATTGCCCATCCCGTTTACATTGTTCAGCGTGTACTGTATACTTAAGCAGTATAGGTTTTGGATTTCTTGCCGTTAACGAGATTTTATACAAAAAAATCACTACTTTAAATCTTTTAAATGTATAATTGATTAATCGCTGCTTAACGTTCAGCGGGCAATACTTAAGCCATATTCATGAACAGGTTAACAAACAATTATTAAATTTGTAGACGGTAAGCAAGGGAGCAGTACGAGCGGGAATTTTAGCGAGAAAACCGTTCAACGGACGCCTTTCAGCCCAAGTTCCACCTGCAGATGGAGAAACCTAACGGTTTGTATAACCCGGCTGTCCACGGGAGAGATTCCATTCCGAAACTATATGATTAAAACAACATTTTCTGTGAAAAAAGTCTTTGGTTCACATGGATGCCCTCAGTTATATTTCAATGTTAAATTTAATTCAGGCTTCGTTGGATGAAGATTGGTTGCTACATTAAATGAAGTTTTGAAAGACTATAACCAATGTAACCGAAAATAAAGAAGGTTTTTTAACCAGCTGGTTGAAAACCCATCACTCGTCTTTATCTTCACACTGACGTGAATACAAATCCGTTCCTATACCGGTTGTGACTAATATCGATTGCGATTTTACACCGGCTTTGTCTAATGGTGCCACTAGTGGAGCAGGAGTTGCTTATCCTTCCGGGCACCTGAACTCACCCTGGATTTTGTAGGGTTCGTGTTACTCCAGCGTTAGTTTTCAGCGTGGTGTTGTATGTTCTATGTTTGTCTTTTGTTTTAATTGTTAGCCATTGTCCTGTCTGTCTTCCGACTTAAATATTTCTGTCTGCCCCTTCGGTATCTTCGAATTCCAGTTACATTCGAAGCTCTCACCAAACCAAAGAAAGTCATATTAGAATGATGTCCTTGTTTGTGCAGAAACCTAGTCTCTTCAAAGTGATAACTGACTTTGTGAAGTTCTGTAAAGTGTTGTACATTTATAAGTTTAGATTTTATAGTTCGACTGTTGGTGCTCTTGTTTTGTCCTTTGGCCACTCGGGGAAGGGTTGGGTGCCAACAGACCTGGTTTACCCCCCGAGGGCGGCCTGGGTATAGAAATAGGTCGTTCGGTTTCTCCGCCTGCAGGTAGACCCCCTGCTAAAGGGGCGTCCGTTAGTTCGAGCG
>JAULBM010060589.1:0-10304 GCA_032357055.1 Geukensia granosissima
TTAAGGCAAAGATACATACACATTTTTGTAAAGAGAGCAGTTGCAAACATATCTTTTTACATGCAACAGAGTGACCAATATTAGTATGGTCTCTGCAAAATGACACCTCTGCAGCGTTAGGACATTCCATAATACTTTGTGCGCGCATACCACAGCACTATCAAAAATTTCTGGGGAGAACACTGCTGTAAGGTTATTGGAATTGAATATATTTTTATTTTTGCTGAAATTTATTAAGAAATATTTTATACAATGAATAATTTATGTGTTGTTTGAACTTTATCTTTAGGTTATGATGAAATTATGAATCCACAATATCCAGGAAGTCAAGGTCAGATGCCACCTACTGGATATGGACAGCCGCCAATGGGTCCAGGTCAGCGGCCACCAGGACCACCACAAAACATGTATAATGGGCCCAGTATGAATCAACAGTTTTCATCTCCACAAGGTATATTACTCATGCTTGTAATGCCAGCTTATCAGGCAGTCATTGAAGGGTCACTTCATTTGTCCTGCATCGTTTGTGTTACACTAAGGCACATGTGTTACACTTTGTGCATAATTTTAGCCAGTTCTTCGGTATGAAATTTAGAACAACAATAACTTTTGGATATTGAAAGTAAATTATAATTAACCTTGGTATATTATGGCTCACTTGTCACTGTAAGCAGAGGACACCTGTTTTCAAAGGTAGACTCAATCCTAATTGAATGAAATTGTCAAAATTGAATAAAAACCTTAGATAAACTGAATTCAAACCCCTTAGATATTGTCCACCCCCTTCATATCAATAACCTTCGATTTTCCTTTTTTGGTTTTAGATCCTCCTCCAAAAGCTGTATATGTTGTATTCCGTGACAGGGAAGTGGAGACATATTTTTTAATTGACAAAAATATTAGAACTCTAATTTTTTTTTAATTTTTTGATTTGTACAGATAGTAATGAACTTATCACTTCCTTACACAGATATTAATAAATTTGGCATTGCTGCATGCACACACTTTGTCTATCATCATGTATATTGACTGGACAGTATTAAACCATAAAAAAGACTGTTTGTACTCTTCATCCACCTAAATATGTGTCATGGTAGGACTGACATATTGTTCAAAGTTGCATACAAACCAAAAAAGTCAAACAGTTCATAATTTGTTAAGAAGAAAAGGAATCATCATATAAAGCAGGTATAAACATTTATAAATGTTATATCTTTTTTTCACTTTATTCTTAAACATTCTGACATTGAGAAGTTAGAAATAAAACATAACAAAGTTCATCAATAAAAATGAAACTTGCTGGAAATAAATTGTATGGAATTAAACAAATTTGAGATACCATAATCCTTGTGTTTTTTTTTTTCAGGTCAATATGGACAAATGCCTCCCAAACAAGGGCCAGGCTCTCAGCCATTTGCAGGACAACCTCAAACACAAAATGGACCTCAACCAAGACCATACAACGTAGGTCCTCATGGAGAAGCGCAGTTTGGTGCTGAAAGGTAGTATAGTTTTTGGAAGATTGCCACAATTGGTCGTTATTTTGTCTTTCTATTCATTATTCCTGTTTTAATATCTCAACCAATTCAATTCTCACCTTAAGCTGGAGGTCTAAGCAACTGTCAACATTACTTTGGTTGTATCATAGGTGTTTTTACTATCGTAGGCACACAAATGGAAATAAAACCATCTGAATTTGTCATTTAAAAAGTAATTTTTTTTTCATGGGAGAAAGTGTTGAATCTATGATTTTGACAAGTAGGCTTAAAATGTGTGTCCTCCTTTTAGATATTTCCTGGCCCCTGTGTAATTGTCAATGTACTTGTAATTGTGTTTCAGTAGATTAAAAAAAAGAAAACAGGACCCAATTATGTAATCAGTATTGATCAGTGCATAAGGCATTCATTGATTTTTATTAACTGTTACCTTAGAGAAAATATCCTGTTGTAAATTTGTGCTGCAATAAAGATTAACCTGTGAAAATTCCAATTTATGCTACTTAGCTGATAAACTTTATATTGATCCCATGGGCACATTTTGTTCAAACTTGATGAGCCAAAAGGGTTTTTCATGCATCATGGCTTACTTAGAGCTCTGTTTAAAGTGTATACTCTATGTCAAGATTTTCTGGAGTGCGAATTTTGGGCTTAATTAAATTATATGTGTGTTTCCTCATCTGGATTTATTTTAAATCGAAAGAAAGACTTAATGCATGGTTAACGGTTCATGCTTTACACTATGCAAAAGCGTTAAATGTAATATTATCTGCCCCTGAATTTCTCTGGGGATTTGAGGGTTGGCCATCTTTGTTTTTGGCTTGAGCGCAGAAGTTTAACCTAGAGAAAGTTATTTGAAAAATTCCGAACATTTTTTCATTTTGAAATCTCTTGCAATACATATCAGAAGATTTACTTTTAAAATTCCATTCGGGTGCGATTCTAAACAGTTTTACAGGTTAATTAATCCTAGTTAAATTACTTAACTATTACGCAACGTTGACAATGTATACTCCTGGTCTCATGCTAGCGTGTGCAATTTGCCACTTCCGGCAATCAAATGGCTAATTTTATAATGTAAAATCCTTGTAGAGAATTAAAAACTCGGCGCAGCTTAAAACACATTGCAATTGCTTAAAAGTATCATTGCATGTTGCTTGCACTTTTTTGAATTTACAATATAAACACCATTTTATATGAATACAGTAGACAGTTTTTCTTTCACAACCTTTTTACCCATTCCAGCTAACTCTGACATAGAGTATAGGTGTCAGTAAGCCATTTGTCATTTGCAGTTTACCTCTTCTTCAGGATCTGGAAACTGTCTAGCATTATAAACAATGGTTTATATATCTTAATCAATTAAGTTAGGTTATTTAATGTATTCGATTCAAGTTCTGGCAAGATGAGACACAAAAACTTTTCTTTAATTCGTGGTTATACCTTTTGTCTAATGTGGTTTAAAAATTAAAAAAACATAATATTTGTAGTGCTCAGTTCTAAGTGGTGGATGGCTATGTATTAGACCTGAATGCCCTTGTGGCTTGTCCTAATCTTATTTGCAATAAAATGATGGATCATTCTGCCTGATATAATTATACAATTTTTCGAATAAATAAATAAAAAGAGGATTCTGTGTTTGCATAAGTCTAAATCTTAAAGTTAAATCATTTCAGTTCATGACAATTGATATTGATTAGAATTAAAAACAAGCAAATCTGTTCTTTGTGTTGTTAAGTTAATAATAATTGCTTTAGATTTGTATGTACATGAGTTATAACATGAATGCTTCCTATATTTTGTTTCATTGTGCTACTAATAAATGTTTGCATTATTATTATTTTCATCAGAAATCCTCCACAGATGGGTTCAAGACCTCCTGTCAGTATGCAGAACATGGGAGGTCAAGGTCCACCACGTCCTGGTTTTGGACCACCTGGTGGACCTGGCCAACCACAAAGACCAGGTTTTCCTCCACAGCCAAACACAGGTCCAGGCATTCCACCACAGAGGCCTGGATTTCCAATATCATCCCAACCAAATATGGTTGGACCAGGTGGATCTCAACAGAGACCAGGATTTCCTACATCATCTCAACCAAATATGGCTGGAGCAGGTGGAGATCAACACAGACCAGGGTTTCCTCCACAACCAGGGCAACCTCCATCTTCAACCAGCCAGGTTTGTGATAAAATAACAATGATGACTTCCTTTAGATTGTTAAGAAGATTACGTGTTTCTTCTATGATCCTACGTCAGCTTCACTACACAGATTTTATTCTCATTGTATGAGGTTAAAATGGCACAGACTTTTATCTTGACACTCAGTTTTTTTATTTACCCGATTTAAATGTAAGTTTGGATTTATTTTCACATATTTTTTGTAGGGTTTGAAAAAAACTCCTTTTACAGATACCGAAATTGGTGACATTGATACAAATAATAATTCATGCAATAAGAGTATATCAAAAATGCCTTATCAGATTCTAAAATTTGTTGTTAATCTGCAGTGATGATAATAACAAAAATACACCCTATGAAATATAATAAATCCACAGAAATAAAAATCTTGCATTAAATATGCTATGAAGAAATAATTTGAACTGAATATAGACTTGAATTTTTTTGTCATATATGTTTTAATAAAAATTACAGTTATCATTATTAATATCAGTCAGGTTCATTTCTTTGCAGGTAACCAGTCAGATGGGAGGTATGAACTTGGGAGGAAACAGTAGACCAATGTCACCTGTAAGCTTTCTAATTAAAGGAACTTTTTATTGTATTGGATATTCACCTGTTCTTTAAGTACAGATTGTTTTTTTTTTTATGAATATGTTTAAATTTTGTTTATTTTTCTCATATTTGTGGATATTAGGAAGCAAGAAAAAACTAAATGGCCAGTCAAAAGGTGATAAGTCGATAGACATGGTGATCTGAAAAGACAGAAAAGCACACATACTATAAACAGAAAACTAAAAAAACAACATTGTGGATCCATCGAAAAACCAAGGAAGTGGTCTGGAAGGGTTTGCAGGTCCTCTCTGTTTAATGACACCAGCCTCATTGCCTAATTTAATCCCAAAATAGTAATTCCAGGCTATGGGGAAAGCTTGAAAGATAAATCCGGAAATATAATATCTCGGCAGTGAAAGGGAACAATTTTTTTCAATGTTAAATTGTAACTCTTCAGGCAAAGATCTGTCTTCATCTGGGAAATGGATATGACATAACCACCCAACAAGATTCTGTTTTTTTTTTTAACCATTAAATTTCTAGAGTGAGGACTTCAACAGGAGAGCAACTTGTCCCTTTTTAAGCAGTTTTTGTGTCAACAACTAAGCTCTGTTTAGAAAGAATTGGACACATACTCTCAAGTAAAGTATTATACACCATATGCTAGGACAGAAATTTGACTATTGGATAGTTGATCATCAAGGTTTATAACCTATTCCAATTGTATAATTCCCGACGAACATAAAGTGATGAGGCAGACTAGGGAATGTCAGTTTTCTCTTAAATTTTGAAGCTCATTTTGGTAGATGAGGTGAAGGTTTGCACTTGATATAAAAATGAGTTGCAGAACCAATTCATATAAATCAACAGTTGAAGTTTTTGTTTGCCGGTATTTTGATGGGTAAATCAGTATTATCTAACAGCATGTTGTCTTTTGAACAGAAGTTTGTTTCATACAAGAGCAGTATTTATAGTATAATTGTCAAATGCCAATTGTTCATTCATCATTACATGAAAAGTAAAGCTTATAAATGAGTTGATGTTCATTTCCCATAAAAATTAGATGACTTGCACTATAAGAATTTTGTGAAATTTTATGTAGAAGCCTTATAGAAATAATGGTATGTTTATTGTTTTATTAGCCATCTGGAAATGTACCTGGTCCCCCAACTTCAACACAGTTCAGTGGTCCCCCAAAACCACCATTGATGGGACAGCCAGTACCTACTAGTCATCCACACCAGGGTCCACCTACAAGCGGCTTTGGAATGCCTCCAACTAGCAGCATGAGTGGACCTCCAACTAGTGGATATGGGATGCCACCAACAAATCAAGTTACTGGACCGCATTCAAGTGGATATGGAATGCCACCAAGCAACACGAGTGGGCCACCTACAAGTGGTTTTGGAATGCCACCAACCAGCAACATGAGTGGACCTCCCTCAAGTGGATTTGGAATGCCACCAACAAGTAGTTTAAGTGGACCACCTTCAAGTGGATATGGAATGCCACCAATAAGTAACATCAGCGGACCACCTTCAAGTTCTTTAGGAATGCCGCCACAGACAGGTAGCTTAGGGTCACCCCAAGTCAATATGGGAACTGGACCTCAGATGTCAGGAGGTGCCCCACCTGGGGGCTACATGGGTGGCTCAATGCCTGGCCAAGGGGGATTTCCTCCCCAGCAGTTTCCAGGGCCAGGCCAGCAGAGAATGCCAGGCCCAGGGCCAAATGCAATGCAACAACCTCAGGCCAAGAAATTAGACCCAGATTCAATGCCTAGTCCTGTAAGTATTGATATTGTTCATCATGCACAAAAAGGTTAATAAACATCCTTTTTTGGAAGCTAATAAACTTTGGACTTTTTTTATTGGTAGCAGGAAAGAAACATAGTTTTAGTGGTCCTTCATACATTATTGGATGAAATCAAAGCATTTTTCAGAATCAGACATGATTTTTTTTTCTGCATTTTAGTGGAATTCATTTTTCAAAACTGAGATTTCCTTTAATTATATAGAATTCAGCTACCGGTAACCCATTTCTGCTTTATTTCTATGTTGGCAATATCATGTCTGCAGAATGTGTAAGTCAGGCCCAGGTATATTTTCTAATTTTTTTTTTAAGTGGCCTCTTCCTGAGAAAGGCCTTGTTCTTAGTCATAATGATCAGTGTTCAGATTATTTTAAAGTTACACAGAGCTTGAGACCATTTTTAAGCAATTTAAAAAAGTGTGAGCTTTGTTAAAAATCTTTTGTTCAAATTTTCTATACCATCTAAAGTTATTTGTTAATTAGGTAATTAATATTCTAAATGGCCATTAAGATTGGTTGGATAAATTAAGGTATTCTGGATCACTGATGGCATATGTTGACATTCAGTGTAAAACATTTTATTTTGATTTTTTGAAGGTCCAAGTGATAGAAGATGACAAGGCTAACAGAAGTGGTGTGTTTCAGACAACATCCAGAGGAAGTGTACCACCACTTGTAACCACAGACTTCACTACACAGGATATGGGTAAAAATAATTAATTTAAAATCTGTGTGCTATGAATAGTTCACAGATTACATTGTTAGTTCTTGTTTCACCTGAAAATGACTGCAAAAGGAATATGAAAGTCCAGTGTAGAATGCCCATGTGAGAGATCAGAAGCGTGTAGTCCAAAGAGACAAGACAAATTTGAAACAAACTAAAAGATAAGAAGAAAACAAAAGGAACAAAGGTTTGGAACCTCAAACTCCTTTGAAAGAGAGACATGTAATTTTCCAGGAAACAGCTTGAAAGTTTCCCATGGTAATGCCTATATACATGCAGCTCACAATCGCTGCCATTTGTTTTTGTTCTCATGTTCATGGTTCAGTGGTCTGGCATGAAATTTTTATGTTCTTGATTTTTGGTCACTAAGCAATTTTAAATAAGGGCCAAAAATATTTTTCTGTTTCTTGCTTCCTGACCTAACTTTTTTGTGTTGACCATATAACACATGGTTAGTTGGTGAAAAAAGTTAGAAGGAAAATGCATTCCTTGATTTATGTTTGCAGTCCATTTTTGAAATGTCAAAAATAAACAAAATATTAACATGAATACATTTTACAAGAATTGACTGGGTTGAATTAAGAAAGAATTTATTCAGATAATTTAAAAACAAAGACAAAAATATGTTTTTGTAAATAAAAAAATGAATGAAATTGAATTGTTATTAAATACAATTAGACTGAACTAATAGTTGTTTTTCTGTTTTAGGTAATTCCAATCCAAGTTTCATCAGATCAACTATGTATAATGTTCCATGTACAGCAGACATGATAAAAACCAGCCACATACCTTTTGCCTTGTCTATATGTCCATTTGCCAAACTTAGAGAGGAAGAGGTAAGATAGCTTATTTTGGCACCAAGAAAAGAATTCCATGCAAAGCAGGTTATTGTGGATTCCAATATTTTACTCTTGTACAAATCTGATATTGTTGCAATAAAGCATAAATAGGTTAAGTACCTTTATCTGAGGCATTGTTACATTTATATCGAGACATTACTCACACCTAGCATTTTAAAATTGTTCAGGTTAGAGCTTTTCACAAGATTGGTTCCACCCTTGATGAAGGCCTTGTGGAGACCTCTAGATTTTTAATTTCCCTCTGTCTCTGTTGTTGGATTGCAACTTTTTTCTTTTTCCATTCAAATGTCTGTAGGCAGGTAGGAAGGGATTCATAAACCAACAACATGTGATATTCACAATGCATACATTTTAAAAGAAAATGTTTACTAATGGTGAATACAACAGGTGTATTCAAAACTGTCTTCTGACCATATTACCAACACACTTTAAAATTGTTACTGGCTAATCCAATCTTGTTAAGTACCTTTACTACCAAAGTTAAATTAAACAGGTTGAAAACATTTTTAATCTAGACATCTTTTCATTAACAGGAAAATTTCTATGTAAGGAGATAGGGTCATTATGCAGTAATGGTTTTGAGTCTGTTGGCAAGCATTAACATTTACTCTATATAAGTGCCGTTTAAGAAATAAAGGCACAGGGTTCAGGATTCCTATTAAATCCCCCATATACCATTGCACATAAATTTTGATACATTTATATACTTCTAAAGGTAGACTTATAGGTTAGCAACTACCCATAAAATTTTTAATTTAATGCCCAATGCTTTTAGTTCAGAAAGGCTCATACTGTGAATTTGGTTTATTTCAGCAACCTCCACCAATAGTAAACATGGGAGAAGTTGGTCCAGTAAGATGTAAAAGATGTAAGGCCTACATGGGTCCATTTATGACATTTATAGATGGAGGACGGCGATTCCAGTGTGTCTTCTGCGGAGCAGCTACTGATGGTATGTAAAGTGATATCTTTTAATTGCTGTGTAAAAAAAAACCTGCTTAAAAGTCATAAAGTTAATATACAATGTCAGATTATAAAATTTCCAATATATAACAGGAAATATGCATGCATGTATGTATTTTATGTTGCAGTGAAAAACATACCTCCTGGGTTTGCAAACATCAGTTGTGTAAGAGTTGTTGCTTGAATATCACTTTTGAAATAATTTTATTTTTGGTAAAATCAGTTCAGTTTTATTGCTTTGAAATATTGCTATTCCATGCTGTCTTATAATAAAACCATAGCAAAACATGACTTATTCTTTATCTCAGTTCCAGCAGAATATTTTAACCATTTGGACCATACTGGAAGAAGAGTAGATTGTTATGATCGTCCAGAGCTATGTTTAGGTTCATATGAATATGTAGCAACTAAAGATTACTGTAAAGTAAGTCATGGACTTTTACGTGAGCAGATTTAAAAGAATTTTAGGTGAACCATGAAATAAGTTTGCTGAATAATTGTATTGTAGAAATTAAGGATATTTTGAAGGTAATTGTACTAAGGACGTAATTGCCCAATCACTCACGATGCAAATGCTCAATTTCTAAATTAGAAGTTTGCCCATCAATGAATTATGGTTTTTCAAAAATTAAGAGTTCAGGGGGATCTGAAGGCAGTTTTTATTCTTCTCCACTCTTAATAAAATATCCCATTATTCTTTGACAAATCTTTCCAAAATTAGGGATGAAAGAGTTCCACGGATCCACAGATTCCGCTTTTTTGGGGCGATTTTGGTCATTTTTGAGATCAGTGTAAATTTGTTCAGAAAATTATGGGGGGGGGATGGTGTGAGGTCGTATTTTGAATATTTTCTGTCCAGTTAGCCCAATCAAAACACTTGGTTGTGTCTCTGATTAAATAAAAAACATCCAGAAAATTATGTCAGTAAATTCGACCTGTTTCCTGGATGATTTTCAGCATTTTTTCTGGTTCTGTAGAGGATACCCATATCAGATACTGGTAACAACTGAATCTTGAACCAGTCCCAACTGGTTTAAAAATGGAAGTTATTATCTCGGTAGTGATAGGGTTATTTGTAAAAAGGAACCAGTTGACATTGGTCCCCCACCAGGGCTGAGCCTGTGGATCCTGCTTCGGGGTTGAGGCAGCACCCATACCCCTGGCCAAACTTTCAGATTTTTTCAACAAAAGTCACTTTCATCTCTGCAAAATAAACTACTGGGATCAAACCAGATCATGCCATTGTGATTTTACAGAGGTCTAATAAGACCTCTCAATGTCTGAATTGGAGGTCAATATTCCATTTTTCCATTTTTAGCTCACTGAACTCAATGCTATCACTTAGCATTCTTTCTCCATCGACATTTTTCATCTTCTTCTTGAGAAACACTGAATGGATTGAAAACAAAAATGGAATAAATGATCCTTACAAGGTGCTGACTAAGTATTTTACTTTGTTGCAGAGTCATTATCAAAGATGATTGATTCAGATTTCTACCATGCTCAAACTTCATTTTATTTAGGATACTATTGGAAATCGATCTGAGCAATAAGTGTATTTGCAGTTTCATACTTTATATTAATTTTTCTTATCTCGTATTAATCACGTCTGCGAGAGTTCAAGTTTTAGGTAACAAAATGTAAACAAACCTTTACACGTGCATAGTAGATAACGCTCTGGAGAAAGGATAATTGGATTTACAGACAAAGAACT
>JAULBM010060600.1:0-10304 GCA_032357055.1 Geukensia granosissima
TCCGGAAGGGTTAGCAACTCCTGCTCCACTAGTGGCACCCGTCGTGTTACTCAGTAATCAAAGCCGGGGTTTAGTTTTACGGACGATTTTAAAGATCGTTCTACCTATAGCTTAAAGGTTTATTTGAAATACAGAATTACCAATGTTGAATAAATATGGAAATTTTGTATGCTTTATGTACATTTCAAGTAGAAAACTCTCATCAGTAAAAATAGAACCGAAACATAAAAGGTAAAAATTTCAAACATTGCAAACGAAGCAATAAAATCCAAACAAATCAAACAAATTGAAATGGAAAGCCAAATCCGACGGCAGGGACATCTACTAAGTGCAATAAATTTCAAAGTATTTCTTAATTTCGGTGATTTAGAATTTTAGCAAATCCAAGAAATTTGCCAATCAAAAATATCTATGGCAGCCAAATGTTTTCCAATCAAAACAAAATGATCAAAATATAAAAAGTGTCGCCTAAGGCTAAATATCAGTTTATTTAGCTTAGTAGTTTCAGATGAGTTAATTTGAAAATTGACCATTCAAAGCAAGTGTTCTCATGAATAGATAATTTATACAAAAAACCAATAGAGGTTTTCTTAAAAGTTTCAGTTCATTAAATGGAGTTGTTTTCATATTTTTAAAAAAACAATTAATCACAAACAAATATTGCATGTGGCAGCCATGATTTTGATTGTATTTCGATCAAGGCAAAACGGGAACTCTGTCGAGGATGTTTCATATATGCTTTCTTTCTAATTTAGTTTCTTTTTGCCCAGCAGTTTTATATGAAAAAGATCAAAATGTAAGATTCAAAGGGCGGACGACTGACATAAAAATATGTTATAAGCTTCAATGGCCTATGGCCGGGTGAGCTAAAAAGATATTAAAGGTTTGTTTGTGTAGTTAAGAATGTATTTTACAGTTTCAAAAGTACCACTGTGATCATTTTAAAATGATAAACATTTAGTTTTAGCCTTTGGTATTTACCTGATAATAATTCAGCATGGTAAGAATTTAATATATTTTACCTCAAATTCTATCTGCAGTTTTTCTTTCATCTGGACATTGTCAAATTTGTTAAGGTCTTTGTACAGGTAGGGAAAATCCTTAGCTGTGACGCCTGAATTGGTACACATCAAGGCCTCTAAAATGGCTTCATGCAGAAAAACATATTGTTGCTGCAAATTAATTTAATTATTATTATTATTTGTTACATTTTTTCTTACTTTTGAAATTATTGTCAAAAACAGCTAGTACCCTACCGAGCTCGGTATATCTTGTTATATTTTATCTTGTCTGTTTTGTCTTCATACATGTACTCTGTATCAACTTCAAACAATAAATACTATTTAAATGTTTTTCGAGGGTTTTTTTTTTTTCATTGTTTAATGTCATACGAATCGTCAATATGTGGGAGACGGTTCAGTGTTTACTAACGTTTTCAAACCGCCACATATTTTGTGTCTGTCCGAATCAAGGAACCTCTTGTTTAAATGATACCATTATATAAAGTTTAACTCTTAGCTGTATTGAATTTGGTCGGTAGGAAGTATTAGCTGTATTTAATTTGGTCAGTAGGAACAATCGATTATCGAACGAGCACGACATTACTCGACTCGAGTTGTCTTTCTTTTACCTGATGCAAAATTAATATGATACGTCGTCTTTATCATAAAAGCTAAACGGAAATGTCATTTAATTACATGTACTTCTGTCTGTAAACCTAACTTCGTGGAATGCCTTTTTCAAAAATAAAAGGTGTTATCATTTTTTAATCTCTTTCAAATTGATAAAAGATGTATCTTGATGATTCGAAACAAAACCTTTTTCGTTTTATTATTTTTTTCATTAGTACATATGTATATGAACCTGGACCAAGAGAAAAGTCTCTTTTTGATTTGCGACGCAAAAGGGAGATAACTCTCTTGGCGGGGTTGTACAAAAGCCCTGTTGAATGCCCATATAGAAACATATAACTTAAAAATATAATTGCAAAACTTCTCATCTCATCTCAATCCTATAATTTATACAAGTTATTTGTTGATATCATTCCGTTTTGAAAATTTAGTATTTCAGAAGACAAAAAATAAACAATGGAAAATTTCCCACAGTTTTTATGTGCCTGAAAATTATCTGGTGAGAGCAGAATTTTATATATGTATATTTTATAAGACGACTCGCTGGGTTCTACTTCTTGACAAAAAATAGTAAACTATTCCTAAGAAATTTCCATTCTACGGAGTAAGGTTTACAGACAGTAAGCCATGTTATATGTTAGCTTGATCAACGATTTTTGTATCACCAAACTTTTATTTTTTGGACTTACACACCTTACCTTATGATCTTTGTCCATTGTTGAAAGTTTAAATTTTGAAATTTTATATTGTAATTTTGACTTATTGTCAATCATCTTTTATTTCTATATCTATAATTAAATTGATTGGTTGATCGTTTTTTAACGTCCAGTGGTAAATATTTCGTTAGGCCGAGAACAAGTAATAAATAATAAATCATGAAAGGGGACAGCTTTGGGTTCTTCCGGGGAATTGAACGATCTCTGGGTGCCAAATTGGTTATGTTTGGTTACAGGTGGGAAATTTAGCCTAAGCAACCGGTCACCAAAGGACTCTACAATAATAATGAATAGAGGTTTTCAATAAGTTTTCAGCATGTCGAACAAAACATTAAAATTGTGTACAACAAAAAAATTTATTTATAAAGAATAAAGTGTTTCCTCTGTTGTTCGGTATTTGTTATAATTACTTACTTTTGTTTGAACCATGTTAACTCTTTGGTTTCGGAGCATTTCAACACAATGAAAAACGTCGACATATTTCATCGCCTTGGCTTCAGACACAGCATAGTCCAAAGCTATGTAAGTACCAGTTCTACCTACTCCAGCGCTACAAATGACATAAAATTATCATATTAAAAGGAATTCGAAGATACCAAAATTACATGATTCAATACTTAGTTCATTTTCATTATTTTTTTTTTTGGATAATATACTGTACTGATATAAAATAACGTGCCGGTATTTGGTTTATCATTTAACATAAACATTTTGTCATTAATCTGGTTTTTGCAGCGCTTTCGTGTAAAAAAATTGATTCTGTCATACAGCAACATGCTATTGAGATGTGATGCGGTACCGATCCCATTAAATGCTATTTACTTTATCTGTATTTGTATACTATTCTGCAATGAAATTTGTGCGTTTGTGCGTTTAAACAAAAATGCACTAAAACATAACATGAATAACAAAGAATCAATTTAACTAAATGGAAGATATATTAAAGTTCTTGCACCATACAAAAATAACAATAAAAGTTATCATTCAATCAAATTCTCATTGGGTCATTCACAAGAAATGTTAGGTAGTTTAAGATACCAGATTTAACATAATTAAAGTCCAGAAAATTAGTGAATCCAATGATAGCAATATCATTATTCTTAATTCATGAGCTTTAAAATAGAATTCCATCTGACTAATGATATTTGGTCCATAATAAAAAATGTGATTACACAAGATACCAGGATATTTCCAATGACTTTGGAAGACATCGGCGAACTTCCAGAATATAAATAATATATAGTAAATTTGTTGACATTAATCACAAGGTTTGTCAAAATTTTATTCTCCAGAATTTTTGTATTTTCTAATATTAATTAAAATGTGAATATTGCAATTAATTTAACAAAGAGGACAAACAAGATCATGGTCACAAGGACAGAAAAAATAACAGCACACAACACATATAACAGTGGTAAGGTCAAATATCTTTGAATAGTAAGCCAGCTAGTACCATTATTGATAACATTTTGTTACTCGGACGTCAAAGCCCTCCGTTGGTCACAATCAGTGGTAATCGCCATCGGTATAGAAACGGATAGTTAAACGATATCTGTTGTCATTAGTGAATTTGATATTTTTTATCAGTCAATCAAATCTTGAAGGCGACTAAAAATATTCCGAGGTGATGATTTTAATCTTTCCACTGGATCTTGAATCTAAAACACCTTAAGTTAACAATCTTTAAAAAAAAATCATTGTTTTTCTTTTTACTCAAGTCTTGTACAATGAGCATTGTGCAATTTATAAGTTACCTGCAATGAACAAGCAACGGATTTTTTTCTGATACATTTCTTGTGTTTATTTTTTCTCGGAAATGAACTAGCGACAAAGCATATTTCGGAACATCCTTGTCTGGCCAAGCTGTAAAGTGGAACTGCATGATGACTCTAGTCTGGTGCTCCTGGATATGATTTAATCGCATGCAGAATTTTAAAATGGAAAGTATAAAATATGTGACAATATTTCTAAAACAACAATCTTCGCGTCCAGTTTCCTAAAAGCTTCAAATTACCAATAAGCTGTACTTTATTTTTTCATGTTTAATGGCCTTTTATGAAATTATGAAGTGAAGAACATTTCTTAGGACACAAAGACAGATTTAATACAATTAATCGTAAATAAAGAAGTTGTAATATAAGATATTGAAAAAAATATGTTTCAGTCAACCTTTTGTATCTTTAAAGTCCTGACAGTGAACTCTTGATATACGACTTCTTTCATCAAAGTAACATTAACCGTTCCAAACGATTTCTTCTCTTCTTCTTGGTCAGGCCAATACTGAACACATTTTTGCTAGAACAAAGAAAACACCATTGCTAAAATCAGCTATCGTTTTGTTTGACAAACAGATTGAAATCATTAAATTATATCATCATTAATATACCACTTATGCTATCAACATATTGGGAATATTGCTTTACAAGATAGATATTATCAGTTATCTACGTTTATATCTGTAGATATGGAGATTTTAACACCCTGAAGTGCCCAAATACGCCCTGAGGCGAAGCTGAAGGGTGTACAGGGTACTGAAGGGTGTTAAAATCTCCATATCTACGGATATAAACGTAGATAACGATTTTATCCCCTGGTCTTAGTCTAAATCGCTCTTTTAAGGGACAAACCGAAAGACATGTTTAACGTAAAAGTAACGTTTTTATTACTGTTAAGCAAAATAAAGTTGAAATTTGGAAAATTTGGATATTCTTTTGCAAAGTGTAGTGTACTACCTTTGGTAGAACCCTACAGCTAACCAAATATATGGTGTTTATGATGAATACTACGAGAAACCAAGTCTACATTGTTTTGCCGGTAAACGTCACGCGCTGCAACGTAATACGTAATGTGACGTCGACGTGGGTAATTTACATAAATAGGCCAGGAATTCCATTCATGAAGATATCGGTCATCAAGGCATTTTCTTCAAACAACTGGATATTACACAGTGATAAAGAGAATTTAATCAAAAGTAAATTATATTATTTAATAACAGAAATACATGTGCTTTTACAGAATTCATTGAAAATCACAGTGAATCGAACAGAAGTGGACGATTGTCATTCTTTAGTACTAGTAGTTTGAGCGGGAACGTCAAAAAGAAATGGATTCATTTGTTGTTAATGTTAATATTGATGGATCCGATATAGCAACCGTGAAATATTGGCATTTGTAGCATAGATTCAAAGTTACTGAACAAGTCATTTAAGTTAATTCCAGAGAGTTGATTGCGGAATTCTGTCGTTTGTGTAACATTCATTAGTGATGTGGACGCCATTGGAAGAGCCAATGGTTGAGCGGGAGCAGGCAATGCATTCCTTGATGTTGAAGGTAAGTTGTTGTTTTGTTCAATATATTCACCATTCATTACAACATTGATCTTTTGACCCATTTTTAGTTTAGATTTGTCAGAGGTTCTTTGATAGATTGCCAAACTTGACACACTTTTATGGCAAGTGACGGACATGATCTGTGCAGCTGCAAATAACCTGCATTCTGTGAGAATTGTAGCACCGGTTGCTCTGATCGAATGATTAGTGTAAACTTGTGATAAGTTACAAAGTTTACTTAATTTATTCATAAACTGAGCCAAGATGTCACGACCAACTGGAGAATTATAGTGCCAGATTTCAGATTCTTCGGAAAAGGAATCAAGAGGTCTTTGCCACAGCCTATCACATTTTGGATTAAGTTTGGAAATATAGTTCTCTAATGCCGTTACAGGACAAGACGGACTATCTGGTTGTTCAGGCATTATTGCAGTGACATTCTCTTTGTCGTCGGAACGATTGTTCTTTGTTAGTTCATCAATTTGTTTTGTCACATATTTAGTGTTTGTTTTGATGTCCCTTTTCACTAAAATGTATTTTTTGTCATGCTGACCATATTTTCGAACCCACGTCAGAAGAAATATAATCGTATATCAAACTGAACTTTGTTAAACAGTCCACATGGAGTGTTGGTTTGCAAATGAATGGAAGAATACAGTTTTGAGCGATCATCTTCAGAAATAATAGGGTAGTGCTCAGTTGCCCCCATTCCATTAGCTCTGAGCTCCGGAAGTGCAGTTTTGAAGACAAGATTAGATTCGTTGAATTCTTCGTGTTTTAAAATGTCAAAATCTTTCAGGTATGGAGGAGACTTCAAGTATCTATTGAGTGAGTAACGGAAAGATTCAAGTGAATTTATTTTGTACATTTCACCATCGGGCTTGCGTGCGTCCAGATAAAATGTTTTAGCACGTCATTCAACTGTTCAGCAGAACATAGTTCAAACTTTACGTCCTTATTTTTCTCATTTAGATACTCCCGGAGTAGGTTTGCAGCTCTTTTGTTAGCCTTTTCAGTCGATATAGGGACACTTTTAGACCTTTTTTCAAGAATTTCGTCCTCTGTGTGAGAAGCAAAACGCTTAGCCATTTTCAAGATGGACGCTTTTTACGTAATTTAGCGCGTGACGTAACCCGGGGTAAAACTTAGCAACATCCGGGTATATGGGTTAGCAACGCCCGGGTATATGACCTTTTTAAATACGTGACGTTAGCCAATCAAAATCCGAGATTTTTACTAAGCCGGGGATAAATGCAGTTACCTTTCCTTCTTCATAAACATTGGTAAGCATAACAATATTCCCACACTGGTACTGCCAAATCATTCTCCAAAAATCTTCTACAGTCGTTTCCAATGGTCCTGAAAATACCAGAGAAAATTATACAATTATTACATAAATGTGAATTAGAATACCTGGTTTTCTTCAATTAGTAACAAAGTAACATTAAAATAATCTCACCTTGAGCTGCAATATATTTTCGTAGTTGTCCGTAACCCTGAAAGCATATGAAATGAAATTTAGTGGCTATCTTTACACAGTCAATTAAATGAAGAATTTGTAAAAATAACAAAATTATGCAAACAGAGTACAGGGCAACTTTTTAAAAAAGGGTCGAAGTATTGACATTACAGGACAAGCTGTTCCTCTTTTTCCTGGTTGTATATACTTAAAATAGTATTTCACAATTTTTTTAATAATACAAAAATAGCGACTGCATTGCACATGGTAGATGTCACTCATTGGCTTTGACTTCTTATTTCGGTTTGTTTGGATACTTATTTCTCTAAATTTGTTTTCCGATGTATTGGTTTTCAAGCTGTTTATGAGAGGTTACTAATTGACACATCCATTAAGCAAAACAAGATCACCAATTTTTATCAATATTTCCAAATGATTCTCTTTTAATGTTCTTCAGATTTGATAAGTATCTGAAAGTCAACCGAACCAACTTTTAGAGAAATAAGAAGATTTCTACCTAAATATTTATTCATTCAGGTTTAGAAAAAGGTTAGATTCTTTCACAAACTATTGTATATTCGATACAAATACAAATACTAAATGGATGAAATAAAATATTACTATCATTATCTGTCTCGAAATAAAAAGTAATTAAAAAGTAATTTTTGTTCGAAATACAGAATACAAGATTATATAGAACGGCTGTTACAAAATAAGAGTTATACGGTTCCACACTAAATTAAGAAATAATTGTGAAAAAACATGCAAAAGACAAATGAGTATAATATATATTATGTTAAACTTCACACCACACAATGTCATTTTAACAATGGAATAACAACTGTTAAAATTCATGACTATCGGCAGTATAAATATTTACCTGGATAAAGGAAGCATTTATATAGTCAGAACCGGGTGTACTATTTAGCTCTTCCAACACAACACGTGTTTCATCGTCTATAAAACAATTTACAAATTGAATATGAAAATGCTAACAATTGTTTTATTTGTTTAGTTAACTTGCACAATTAATCGTTAATATATGATAGTATTTTTGGTGTCATTATCGTTTTTTTATCGGTTTTCTGTTTTCAATTAACACCTTATCTAACAGTGACGGATATGTCTGCTCACCCAGTGAGCAATTGTGTTTTGTCACTCACAGCCCTACATACATTATTTTAGTAATTGTTGCCATGAATAGCAACAAAAATTACCTCAAACTACATATGGGGCAAAACAGACTTCTTTAAGCCAGATTTGTCAAAAAATCCTTATCTTTAGGACCAAGTGAGCCATACAAATGTGTGAAAACACCAATCTTTACGTAATGGTAGGCTAACAAGACCAATTCTTGTACTGCTAAAGTAAAGAAAGAAAAGGCGCTGGGATTGACAGTGATCTAATGGTGAATATCAAATGCCGTGCAAAAGAATAAAGAAATTAAAAAAAAAATTTGGTAATCGTCACCTCTGGTTTTCCATATAATTTATAAGTGGGCAAATAAAAGACCACAAACGATACCGATGATGGTTTATCAGCATCAAACGATAAACTTGGTTGCGTTGTCTGTTCGCCGCATGCATTAAACGGTCAGAAAAACAACAAAACGTCATAATTTTGTGAAGGGCGGGACATATTCACGTTAGCAGCGCACGTGAAAAGGTTTGTCAGTTACACGCCCAAATTCAGGGGTTCTCTCCGGGTACTTCGGCTCCTCCACCAGTCAAATGGACAGCCGCGATATGACTAAAATATTATTGAATGTGGCGTTAAACCACAATCAAATAAACGTTAGCGTGTACCTTCACCCACTGCCAACCACCAATGTTTCTCCCATAGCTTAGATTCTCCTCTGATAGAACTTTACCTGTTTTGTTATCAGGGTTGGTATTTTTGCCAAATTAGCAACAATGCCTTAATTGTTGATATTGCCCTGGTAGTTCAAGACTTGTGGTAGCGCCTGTGCATTATTTCACAGAAAAGGCAGTGTTCTTAATTTACACAACATGGTAATCTTATTGAAATTACACAGATACATTATATAGGCTCTGTTTGCCATGTGGTGCTTGTTTATTTTTCTTTTAGTACATGTCTAATACGAATACACATCAAATGTTTGTTTCGATAAAAATTAAATATATAGCTCTTACTCACATGCATACATATTCCTGTACTTGTTTTTCACTTTATTACATGGTTTTAAAGCTTCTGTGGTAGGTTTCTGTAGTCCATATAAGAATTGCTACAAACATTGATTAATTTTAAAATGTTGACAAAAATTTCTGCAGCTCATCTATATATGAGATATTGCCATCATTGTTCGCGGTCATAACGATATATATTACATGTAGCTATATAAAAATAGAAGATGTGGCATGATAATCCGTGAGACAGACACCCACCAAATGACAGTAAAATTTAAACTTCAACAGGTATCATCACAGTTTTCAACAATGAATCAGAGTCCATATCATAACGGAAGCTTTAATAGGCCACGAAATACAAAATATGAAAACTATACATAAAACGATCTACAGCAAAAATGGTGAAAATATATCAATAAATGACTAATTTAACAACGACAACCACTTGACGACAGGTTCCTGGATTGGGACAAGCACATTAGTATGTGGCGGGGTTAAACCGGTTGGTGAGCTCTCAAACCTCCCATAACCTGGGACAACAATTAAAACACACAATAAAAATCGGTTAAAATGGATTTAACACTATAAATCGATACTGAAAACCATTTACAAATATAATTAAAACTTAGTACAAGATACAACAAAAGTATCGACTTCAAAAGTGTACTCGCAGTTGCTGTCTGCTTGTTAAAAACCCAAAAGCACCGATCACCACGGTGTCAATTTAAACAGGTCTAATTGGATTAAGTGTTTAAATATTATTAGAAATCAAAGAAAATATGGCTTGTGCAAATGCCAATATGATATATTCTAAAAACACTGAAAATACGGAAAGGTCTTGAAAAGTATTGCACTTAGTATGGGTCCCTGTCGTCGGATTTGGCTTCCCATTTCGATTTTTTTGGATTTGAGGGCTTCTTTTGCTATATTTGAATATTTGACTTTATATGTTTCGGTTCTAATGCTACTGATGAGAGGTTACTCCTTGAAATGTACATATAGCATACCTAAATTTTCCATAT
>JAULBM010060611.1:0-10303 GCA_032357055.1 Geukensia granosissima
CGCTCGAACTAACGGACGCCCCTTTAGCAGGAGTTCTACCTGCAGGCGGAGAAACCGAACGACCTATTTCTATACCCATCGGACCCCATAGGAAATCCTATGGAAAATCTTGTATAAAAATGCTTTGCCAGTTGGAGATAAACTTTAGAAGAATGGTCCTTATTATGGTCCTAAACCTAAATTTTATAAGGAATCCCACTAATCACCAAGATCGCCGCTACAGCTTAACTTAAATTAAAATTTAACTCTATGGGAAATCCAATTGAACTGTTGTCTAAAACTACGGAGCCAATGGGAACCAACTACCAAACTTTTGATTAGCATTTCATTCTGGCAAAATACTACAGGATGTATAATTTAATGCTGGTATCCTTGCGAACCACTGAATGGATAGGAGCCAAGCACGACAAGAATGTTCCTAATGAGGTGCTTACCAAGCAAATGTTGCCATTTTAGTGCAGATAGTCGCCTGTCACTGATTTAGTTTATATAACACCTTATAGGTATACGATAAGGAAGACGACGTGATATTTTTGTCTTGATGAGACAGCTTCCTAAAAGGTATAAATTAGAAACATCTACGGGTTGCCTTAAGTTCTAAAATGATAGCCAAATAGCCGCACCATAAGGCAGGCTGTAAAATGCACCACAATTAAAATGTGATGATATATAGATGTTACAATAATCCACCAAATTAAGTATGTTAAACAAATAACATTAAACAACGGCACCTACTGAGACGGGTTCCTGGCTTGGGACACCCACAGTTTGTGGTGGGTTTCGACGTTTTTATGAGCTCTTAACCCTCCTCCTAACCTAGGACATGGTGTGACAAAAATAAAGAAAAATGAAGAACCTTACAACAGAAATGCATCAGATTTAACTTGTGGAGTCGATGCATTTGAAAATGCAAGAAGAGAGTAAATGATGTACTTCATTCTCACAATGTCAGGGGTCCTGTGTCCCGACCCCTGACATTGTGAGGATAGATGTACCTTTTCGAAAAAAAAGTAATCGCTGTTTCTGACAGCTATTTCAAAATCCAATGACAATTGATTACATACCTGGTTTTCTTGGGCTTTGAAATCCACCGTAAAAGATAATTATAATTACCAAAGAAAACAAGTAAGGACAAAAGTGTAAAATATTGCTTACAATGAGTTTTTATGTAAATCATTAAGCAGGGGGTCAATGTTAATTCCAAAGACCATAATGTTACTAAGAAAACCTTTCTGGGTAAGTTTATTTAAGTAACTGATAATTCTTAAATTAATGTAGTGCTGATAAAAGGTTTTCAACATCAAAGATTGTTGGGATCCCGGGACTTAGTTAAACACAGGACCCTATGTAATATACATACAAAGATTTCTTTTAGAGAATCAGTGCCAGTAACTAAATAAAAACCAGTGCTTACCAAAATTTTGTTCCACCGGTGGAGACTAGTTAAAATAAAACCATATTCGAAGTACATACCAAAGACTTGAGAAAACACTACAATGGATTTTACCAGACATAATATGATGTTTGGTGTAGATCAATAATCCAGGATGGTCGCCAGGGGGAACTTAATACAGAACCCTTTGGTAAATACATACAACAGACTTGAAAACCAGTAAAGAGACTGAAGCAAGCGTGAAATAAATATTCCTTATGATATGACCAAGAGTTTTAAATACTTTACTGTAGATCTGTTAGCATGGGATTTATTTTATTACAGAACCAATGGGACATACACACACAAAATTTTCCTTGAAAACCAATGAATGTATTTACTTTGTTGCGTGGTAATCTATCATCCTAGATGGATGCCATGTGTAGAGTTAAACAGTTTATCGCCAAGTCCGTATTCCTGAAGCATAACAACGCACGACTTGGTGATTATCTTTACCTCATTTACCCAAATGAGCTTGAGCAACACAGACTACCAACTCTGCCTCAAACCGTGATTATAATCTCTAGAAAATGAAGAAGCTTCACACAAAACTATATGACAAATGTGATAACAAAAACGTTCTTATGGTCAACTTCTGGTTTATTGGCAGTAACATTTAAGCTGCCTCGGCGTATTGCGTATACATCTCAAAACTTAGACGTTTTTCAACTTCAAGTATGTGTCCAGTACAGCGATACTCTTTTGGGAAGTATCGGACACAGGGTTGCATTATCGTAACTAAAATTGATACTTCCAACGATCACTTATTACGAGCTGTTGCAAAGGGGTCTTTAACGTGGTTAAAGCATAGCATTCTCCCAACATGGGACCGACTTTTACGTCCTTTTCGAATGAAGTTGGTTGATAATTTATACATCCCGCGCAACCAACGGACGTCTCTTTAGGAGGATTTCTACCCCGGGCGTAGAAACCGAGTAGTCTATTACTTTACCCTGGCTACTCTCTGGGAAGTTGTTCGTTCATACATCCCACCCAACCAATGGACGCCCCTTGTTGTGGAGAAACAGAACGGCCTATTCTATAACCCGGCCGACCGCCTTCGGTTGTCTTAAGTATCAAAATGACCGCAATCCAGCAACATTGTTTAAGATATGATGAGATTAGAAATACTTCCAAACACTAAGCCGAATGATTTACTACTGTATATTTAAATGGTTTTCCTTAGATCACATGTAGGTATTTAAGAGCATGGAAACCAAATTATTCATTAATTAGATCAATTGTAAGATCAAGCATTAACCAATAAAAAGTTTAAGAGTTTTCATTTTAGAAGAACTGCAAGAAACAAAACGATTCACGGAACGCATGTTTGCAGAGTATATTAATTAGCTAAACTATATTTGAATCCTCTAAATTTGCAATACATGCTTCCTGTGATAATGCCTATATTACTTAAAATATATTTATTTACAGGAAAGAATAGTGAATATATGCCAGAAAGATACAATCCACATCTTACATAGTTTGAAAAACAAATATTCAAAGTCAGATTTAACTAAGTGGCTTTTTTCTGTATTTAACGCCTTCAGACACGCCAGGGGCAAAAATAGGAAGATCAGCCAAAGATCTTCATAAATTTTAAGCTTACTACAACTTAATGGTTGTTTGTTGACCATGTCGACACATTCTAACTATAAAATCAGGAATTCGGAAAAAGACATCTTTTGATCCAGTCGGGTTGTGATTTTACGTTAGAGAGTTTAATTTATTTCAACAAAGGTACTGAAGCCTTGCTCATACACGATATCATCAGCAAGTATGGTTTGATACAGATTACAAGCAACTATACTATATGTAAACGATAAACACATTGCGTTCTTAAAGCAATACACAGCACAATCTATTACGTCAATCGCATGTCCTGTCCATACTGGTAATACAGGTCTATTTACATACGCTTCCGGCCATGCCAAGTGGTAAATTTTAGATGGCAAATAAGTCTTTGGGTCAGTAGGATTTGGCAAACTGTTGGTTTGTGGTTCTCTGGCAATTGTTGTTTGCATACCACCTATTTCAGTGTTCTGAGTTGTAGATAAAATAATCTCCTTTGAAGAGATGTTGGAGGTGGATAAATCTTGCCCCGATGTTGTTAATGAAGTTAAATCGCCCACAGATGAGGCGGGTGTAGACAAGCCCTGTGTTGAAGATAAAATAACCTCTTCGGTAGATAAATCAGCTGTAGACGAGCCCTGCGTTGTAGATGAAATAACCTCCTTGGAGGAAAAATCAGCTGTAGACGAGTCCTGTGTTGTAGATGAAATAACCTCCTTGGTAGATAAATCAGCTGTAGACGAGACCTGTGTTGTAGATGAAATAACCTCATTGGTAGATAAATCAGCTGTAGACGAGACCTGTGTTGTTAATGAAATAACCTCCATGGTAGATAAATCAGCTGTAGACGAGACCTGTGTTGTAGATGAAATAACCTCCATGGTAGATAAATCAGCTGTAGACGAGACCTGTGTTGTAGATGAAATAACCTCCTTGGTAGATAAATTAGTTGTAGATGAGTCCTGTGTTGTAGATGAAATAACCTCCTTGGTAGATAAATCAGTTGTAGACGAGACCTGTGTTAAATATGAAATAAATTCTTTAGTAACGGAGGCGACTGAAGATAACTCTTGAGTAGAAGATATAGGTAGATTTGCTGCGTCTTTAATTGTTGTTGAGTCTGAAGTTATTGTTGTAGATACTTGGTTTAACACCAAGGGTACATTGCCGCCGGGAATTAAATTCTGGTCGTTCAGTATTGCAGACGTAGGTTCACTAATCAGCGCTACAAAAAAAGAGAAAATTATTGAATCTCCAAAGACTTGATATATGTGGGTAAATATTCCTGGTCTTAAATATGCTTCGAATAAGAAATAAATTACATTTTATTTTGTCTGCTATGCGGACTTTCAGTAGGTTATTGGTGAATTACGTTTGATGAAAAACCCATGACATAATTAGCAAATTCGTATCACAATTCCTAAACCAATCCCATAAACATTTCTCAGCTAATACATTTAGAAATAGGAGATGTGGCATGGTTGTCCGTGAGACAGCCACCCACCAAATGACAGTATAATTTAAATTTTTACAGGTCCCATTACAGCCTTAAATAATGAACCGGAGTTCAAACCATAACCGAAGCTGCAAATGGCCCCGAAATACAAAATGTGAAACTATATATAAAAAAGACATGACAAAATGATTTATTAAAGTCTCTCCTCTAATATACATTTATACATAAAACAGGATTCGACCTGTTGCAAAATTGGTGAACAAATAACAATAAATGACAACCATTGAACTACAGATTCCTGGCGTGGGACAGTCACATAAGTATGTGGCGGGGTTAAACCGGTCGGTTAGCACTCAACCCTCCCCCTTAACTGGGACAGTGGTGTGACAAAACAGCAATAAAAACACACTATAAAAATCGGTTAAAATGGATTTAACATTAGCTTGAGATCGATACTGAAAACAAAAAACAAATACAATTAAAACTAAAACAAGATATAACAAAAGTATTGACCTCAAAAAAGTACTCGCAGTAATTGCTGCAAAAGCAACCGATCAGAAAGTTTTTCTTTACTACGGTGTCAATATAAACACGTCCAACTGAATTTAGTGTATAAATATCATTAGAAGTCAAAGGAAAAATGGGTTGTGCAAATGCAAATATAAATCATGTACGGATGAGTTTATAAAGATTAATTTTATTACCATGTGGATTTTGTTTTGTTTTAATTTCCGAGCTTTATTTACCACGTTTTCGTAAAAATTAGGATGTGATATTCCATTTTTCATTAGATGATTACAAGTACATCCCAATTTTGATACCAAAATTTTATATTTATGAAAGAATTTAGTTAATGTTTTAATCACTGGCTTAATATTTTTAAAGTTATATCGAGATTACGTTCATTAAGTTCAAAGAGCATATGTCCAATACTGCAATTTTTTAGAAGATACTGAAACTCCCCGAACAGTGATGTAAAACGGCCTGTTCACTTTCTCCGCATGGAGGTTTTAATTCTTTGAAGCCTTCCTGTTTACCTTGCATTGACTAATACCGGATTGGAATATGGACAATCATTCTGTTAGTTTTTTTCTGGCTTGTTTAAGTCAATGACAAATTATTGAGGTTATTAATTACAGCATCCATCTGTTTATTTTGGTTAAATTTATTCACTACATCTTAAATAGATAATTGCCTGCAACATAATGGCCTGTCAGATAAAATATGCGATAGATTCATAATTAACATATATTATTAAGTATTAATTTATAAATTTCTTTAAGTAAGTTTTTCGCATTTTAATCAAAACATCGCAGTGTCATATATTGTGCGGTTCCTAATTTTAAATGCAATGAAGATATAGAAGACAAAGGAGCCAGAAGTCGGTGGCACAAGGCTGATAAGAGCATGCTCAACAAAATTAAACGAAAGACAAATATAGAACACACAACTCTATATTGAAAACTTAAGCTGGAGAAACAAGAACCCTACAAAAACTAGGATGAGTTCAGGTGTTCCAGAAAGGTAAGAAACTCCTGTTACACTAGTGTTACAGTCCGTCAAAGAATCGATGTTAATCACGACCGGTACAGATATGAAAATAAAAAGATATGGGGTAAATGTCAGAGAGACTGCACTCCAACCACGATAAAAAAGTTTTTTTTAAGTCTAGAGTCAATATTTTTTACCAATAAAATCCCTATTTAAATAATTAAGGTCTTCAATAAGGGTGGCATACCACTCCTTGTGAAAAGCTCTAAATCGCCCCAAATAGAATATGCGTAAAATAATATTGCTCTTACCTGAATAGTTTTAAATTGTACATGTTTCAAAACAAAGACAAACCTATGGCCACAATTCCTGCCTTGGAACAGGTACATGAGACGTGGTGATGGGATTAAACTAGTTAAATGGGTACCCAACCCTCCTCCAACGAGCGTTCAAATGAAAAAACTAAAGAAAACAAAAAGGAGCAACCGACTTACCAAAAAAAAAATCAAATAGAAAGCCACCAGAGAGACCGGTTAAGGAGGGCTGACTTTAAGACTGCTACTGGAAACCTTGCGGTTGGGATAGGATCTGAAATGTTAGTCTTGTAACTGGCCAAAATCAAAATGAGCTGTTACAAGGGTTCTTTAATAAGCTTCGAACTTGGCATTTTCGAATGATGTGCTTTACAAACAATTGATGTTGTTAGTGGCTTTGTCAGAGACGACAACATATTTGTCATATAGTTCAAAGAGGTTTTTATCAATACTCAGATCTTTAAAAACCAATTTAACGGATTCATTTATTCATTTATCATTTCAATTTGTGAATTTGTATTTTTATTGACGACTCAGGGTCTTCACTCATTCGAGATCTGACAAGAAACTAGTTCGTCGCCCATTGCCTGGCATAATTCTCCACGGAATCTATAAGGATCTTAAAATTGAACTTCCTGTTAATGGGTTGAGACTCATAGAACTTTTGGACCTTTGCCAAACACATTTCGTAGAGAAATGTTTTTTACACTGTTCAGGTGGTGTCTTCCTGATTGTCCAACATTTGAAAATTTCAGGTAAAAAAGGGTGAAAAAAGTGTTGGACAATCAGGAATGTTTTGATAAGACTGAAAGGTGTTGGTTAATTAGGGAATGTTTTGACAAAAATAGTTGTGAGGTTCTATAAGGGGTGTTCAATACTAGAAATAAAAGAAAATATTTGTATTCAGATAATTTATGGCAACATATTTGTTCTTTGATTTTTCTTCATTTAATAATTAAAGGAAAACAGGGATTAAATAGGCACATCCCAGAGGAAGATAAGAGAAAACAAGTATATTAAAATATTATATTTTACCATATGAATGTGAATAAATAAATAAATGTATATTTAGCCAAGATTCAGATTTTAATCGAAAACGTTTTATTCGGAGCTGATGAGATAAGTGGTTAAGAAAACTCAATATTAACAATTAAAAAATGTTCACAGTTTCACACACCATTCAAAGTGATTGTCATATTATCTTATAATGTTCGACAACCCCTCCTCTGCTACCGATATATTGTATTATTATTTCTATAATTTTTTGTAAAATAAATATAAAAATGGAGATGTGGGATGATTGTCCACGAAACATATATGTATGTGTAATATTGTTGTCATTTTGAAGTTTGTGTATTATAAGTGTATAAGTGTGTGGAGAGGATTTAATAAGTTGTATCCAATCAAATTGTTCATGTTTAACAAAAATATGTTAAAACAAAACTTTTAAGCCAAGGCACATAGTATTGCATTTATGAAGAAATATGATGATCTAAGGATTACTACTGAATGTTTTCTGTAGTATAATTCATATTTTTGTAAATAATTTGTATTGCATGTATTTGACAATTCAATAGATGTCATTGTTATTCCCTGTACAGTTTAGTATTTGATTGATAAAACATTAAAAATGACTGAATATATATAAAAAATAAGTTATTAATAATGAAACCAGATTTATTTTCAAAATAATTTAATATAATATTTATTTAAAAAATCACATTTTTTCTTCGAATAAAAAATTACAAAAACATATTATAAGAAATTATTATATTTGTTTAAAAATAAAATATTTATATTTAGAAAACCAAATTTTATATGTGTACTTCATCCCACACAATGTTGTTCTGTATTATACAATAAAGACCCTTTGCTACCCCCATATAATAATGATTACCAAAAATTTTATTAATTAACAACTTTACCTGTTGGACAATCTGAACTTTTGTTGTGGGACAATCAGAACTCCATAATTTAAAAAAAAAAAGTGGGACAATCAGGAATAAACCAGTGTAATATATAAGAAGTTGAATACCATTTCTTTTTATATTGTCAATTAACTAAACAACTCCGAGATGATCTTATGAAAACTTTTCAGAGTGGAATCCCACCTATCCGACATGTAAGTAAATTACAGTCCATCCTTAATCCGAAACCAGAACTTAAATCGACAGTTGTATCTTTTTAAATCTTTCAGTAGAATTGAAATGAGGTCCACACCGGTGTAGGATCTCTCTACCGTATTCTAAATTCATTTTGTCTGTTTTGTTTAATGCAAATGAAACACATTATTACTGTATTACTGGGTGTAACTTGTGCTAAGAAAGTTTATAATTATTGCCAGGAATATCACAATTAAGGAAAGTTAATAAAAACAAGCGTCTCCAGGCTTTCCTAGTTTCATATACTATTTTAAACTGTGCGTGCTCCCCCTTTTTTATTTAAAAACGTCTTGTTTTCTTATGGTGAAATAAATAGACATTGTGTTAAATGTCGTGAAATAAAGATATAATTTTTTGCATCTGAAAAATCCTTTTATTATAATCACCGTAATTTTGTATGTTCTACTTACTTTACCGCGGTAAATTAATAACGATCATCACCTTTCATACAGTGTTGCTTTTACCACGTGACTACTAGTAAACAACGATTTGCGTAGGTAAGAAATGTTTGTAATTTTACACTAAAATGCTTGTCATCAGTTGTTTGTGTAATATTGTCAAATATATAGCATACTTAGGAATATTTTAGCATCATGGTATTACAAGAAATTGCACCGATAGTAAGTCGAGGTGTATTTCACTGACACTGGCCTACATTTTGAGGTGTTTATAAATAGAATGAAAAATTAAAATGTACGCCTTCATTTTAAATAGAATGCACTAAACTATCTTTCGACTTATTGACAAAAATTACACACTTAAAAATTTGCAAACAGCTACATGATAGAAGATTTCAAAGCACAAGCATTACGCATGGCAGCTTGTCTCATGTGTTTAGTTGAAGAACCGGCTAATCGCTTAATGTCATCAATGCGATATACCCATACAAAACGTAACATAACTACACATATCAAATATGGGAATAATATTTATCACCAGCGCCAGTGGTGGTGCTTCTCGTTTGTTTGGGGTATCAGAAAAAAAATTATGTGGGACAGAGGAGTACATGTTTATGTTTACATCTCAACAATGGGGATCAAACATGTTTATCAAGACTTCTGAAATCAACAACATGTATATACAAAACATGTCCGAAAAATTTTCACCTTGCAACGATCGGCATACTCACTGTAAATCTTGAAAATATTAACACAATAGTGGTTGTAACAGCAAATTATTAAAAAATGAAAATAAAAAGATATGGGGTGAATCTCACAGAGACTGCATTCCAACCACGAGAAAAACAGAGGGAATTTAATAATCTATATAGTTACTAAAACAAACGTTTAATTACCAGAAATTAGTGAAAAACGTTTACACACTTCTTCCATAAATATAAAGAGATACATATTGTGGTTGATAACGTCTGGTGTTGAGAGGATTGATGTCTTATCTCCAGGAATCTCACCCTGAGCTTGTTAATTTTCAACATGCAAAAAGAAGATTCCTCTCTAATGAATGTTACTGTGAACATTCATTAGAGAGGAATCTTCTTTTTGCATGTATATATATTTACTGTAATTAAGGTTATTGGGTGAATTTCTGTTGGATTTTCATAGTTCGTATTTTAGTGCTTTACTTTTTATACGACCGCAAATTTTTGCGGGCGTATTATGGTATGTCGTTGGCGTCTGTAGACAGGTTGGTTTTCAGCCGATAACTTTTGTTCTAGTTAACCAATCATTTTAATATTTTGGGACATTGAGAATTGGTTCTAAGTAAAGGTTGGTATTGAGTTTGGGGGATCTAGCCCCACTCATTATACGACCGCAAAAATTTTGTGGTCGTATTATGTTATTGGCATGTCGGCGTCGGTGTCGGCGTCGGCGTTGTCGTCCGTAGACAGTTGGGTTTCCGATCAATAACTTTAGTTCTA
>JAULBM010060622.1:0-10303 GCA_032357055.1 Geukensia granosissima
GTCTACATATTGATTTATTGTTTGCTAACTTGTTTCCGTCCTGAATATGCATGAAATATTTGCAACTGGACGTTAAAACAACAATCAATCAATCAATCAATCAATGTAATTTATATTGGAATTGGAAGATACCAAAGGGGACACATAAATCGTTAAGACGGAAGACAGAGAAGACCATGCCCAACAAATAAAACGATAGACAAACATATAACACACAACACTTTACTGAAAACTAAAGCTGTAGAAACACAAACCCTAAAAAACCATGTATTACATGTGTATATGCAATTAGTAAAAAACTCATTTACATTAATGTCATGAAGTAACACCTTCTATGTTTTATTGTTGCAGTCTGGATGTCTATTTGTGTTTACCTGTGGAAGAAAAGAATACGAAGAAATCGGAGAAAAACAAAAGATTAATGAAGGACCAACACTTTAATATAAATAAAGTTTTTATGTAGTATTATATACATCATGATTTCTTGCACACACGTTCAATGACTCGCTCAACACCAGCAAATATTTCATATCATTTCTTTTAAATATAATTTATATCGAAAATATTAATTTCTAAAAAATTTGAAAGATAAATATAAATGCTGATTTAGGTACGTTTTAGATACCAATGCAATTTAAAAAAAAAAACTCAAGCAATTTTCAAAACAGGGCAATTTTGGAATTTTATCATTACTATACCAAAGTACTAATGGTTTGTCAGTCATAAAATTTATTAATTGATTTCAAGGCGACCACGGAGTGCTATCATTGATCATAACTAAATGAACTGCACTTGTCCCACATCGATCTGGATGTTTCTTTTTTTACGAATTTTACTGGAATTTGATATTTACGACGAGAAGGACAATTTCTCATTTCTAACTGATGGGATGATTGTTTTCTGTTACTTTAATACGTTTAATGATATTTTAAATTAAATACTTCCAGACTTGTTTTGATAAATATCTTAGTTTAAAAGTATCAGGTTTGTTATCAACTGCGTTAGATTTTTACCTAGCTATCAGAAACAGGAAGTTCTTTTTCGAGTTCGGTATATCTTGTTGTCACTTGTTTTATTTGTAATGTCTCCGTTCTATGTAAAGACTCAAAAGTTAAATCTTAAGCAGTTGGTTTTTAAAGTTTGATTTTCGTTTTGTCACAACACTGTCCCATGTTAGGGTGGTTGCGTACTCACAAACATGTTAAGCCCTTCACATACTTTATGTGCCTGTCCCATGCCAGGATCCTGTTATCCAGTAGATGTTGTTATGTTTCAGTGTTACTTGTTTTACCTGTCTTGCCGATAGTTGTTACATTTTTAAAAAATCATCACAATTTTATTTATGATGTTTTACAGCTTGCCTTAGGGAATTGATATGTGTCCCTCGTTAAAGGCCTGAAGGCAACCTGTGGATGTCTGTAATTCATACGTTTTGGGTGGTTGTTTCAGGGACAATCATACTGTCACGCTCCGTGGTTAGCGTGCTTTGTTATAAAGACGCACGCAACTAGAAGTTTGGATCTTACGGAGGTCAATTCCCCGAGTTTGGGACGTGAGAGTAGGAAGAGGAATCAAACTTTCCCCTGCTTAACTCCCTTACGGACTTGTAACTGCTTACTGCACGTTAACTAACCAATTGACAAGCTGTTAACCTTAATCTAATTCCCATTCTTGGAGTTAATTAAATATCCTTTATGCGTCAATACCATAACCTAGCCCTTGCTGCTCCCTTATTCAGGGATGCTATATTCTCTACTCATCGGTACTCAACTACTTGCCTATGCCCATACGACCAGAATGTGATCTGTTGGTGTGGATATACTTGGTGCTCCGATCTGACGATTCCTTGTTCAGGTTTTGGCGGATCGACACTTACAATTCCATATCAGCTAAATACCACTGATAAATACAACTCCCGATATATTACCTTATTCAGATTTGTATATTAAAGCAATTTTATTCAGATTTGCCAGCAATCCTTTTTTTTAGATATGTAGTATTATATCTTACCTATCGAAGTTTTTACTTTAGCGGGCCAAAACTGACTGATTAAAACTGTGATGTCTGCCCTATATAGCCGATTGACGTAGTCTTTAAGCAAGTATTCTAAACCAAAATAAAAAATTCTTAATCCTGGTTGTGATTTTAATCATGAATACACTTGAAAAAATGAAACACTTTACTGACGGCTTTAAATCATTTAACTTTGATTGGAACTAATGCTGGTGTTGGGGAAACGATACTCCGGATTGTTTCCGCTATTAATAACAATCAAAATAGAAAGTAGAACTTGTTTGTATTGTTTAAATATTGAACAAGATGTTTTGGAAGTAAACAGTCGATCTTTTGCTGGAAATATATAGAAACAAAGTATAGTTAACTAAGTTCGTCGCATTACCCACGCCTCCAAGAAATGCGTCCTCGTATATACCTTATTTCGAACAATGCTTTCTCGGCCCTAAGGGTATTTTCATGTGGTAGAATTAGCTAAACATTAACCTATTTACAAAACTACCAGAGTGTCAAGCAAAGGGGGTAATTTTTTTTTGTCACTGGAAAATACTAAATGCCTAAATACGGGATTGAATTAGTTTAGCCTTGGCAGAGGCCCCAAAAGCAGACAACTAGAAAACCAATCAGGTCTGCTCCGGGTTTCTCTATCTCCATTGCCGGCTACATCAAGAACGAACAGGGTTAATGACCGACTTAAATGGGGACTGCGATGATATAGGTCCTCAGGTTAGTGACGACAGCCACTGCTGTAAGTGAGTGTAAGTGAGTTATGGCAAACAGTCTCAGACTCTCATAAAGTAACGTTATACCACTTTTTTTACTTCTTCTTTACCAATGGAGGTAAGAATCATTGTAACATCAGAAATCTCTAGGATGGCAACGAGACCGGTGTCCCAACCGGTAAGGGCACCAGTCCAAGAAGTTGGTAACTAGACTGATGCCATCGTTAGGCACCTCAACAGACGAATTGCATCATTTTACGAGGATGATAAAAAGGTAGACGAGATAGCAGGAAGTCACTTGGGACGACAGAGTACGAGGCAAATGCCATTTTTCTTATAAATCCCCAGTCAGAGAGGTGTTTCCCTGTCAGAACAGACAGAAAGGCTTTTTCTGGTCAGAACAGCCAGAAAGGCATTTTCCTGTGTGAATTATGTAAAGTGACTTTGTTCTGAGAAATGGACGAACCGCTATGGAAAATGCGAATGACAATAACAGAGATAAAACATTTTTTGTTTGGTTTCTGCATTAAAAAAAATGTTCTTTTGAATATGTCTTTGATAACAGATCCACTGCCTGTAGGTGGCCGTCCTTTTAAAGGGGCATTAGGCCGTTGGTCCCGTGTTCAAGACGGGTCACACCTTGAATGAGTTAAGGACCATTTAGCAGATTTCGAAAAGAGTAAGCTCCTGATAAGATTATTTGGGCAGCCTCTTTTTGTGTATACGTTATGCTGATCCCAACAGTGAGACTATCGTCTGCCTTGGATGAGTCGGATGGATGAAACATCTAAATCACTATCTGATGAATCAACTACCAGAGCATGTGTTTCCTTCGAACATATCGGTAAAGGTCAGTCTTCATTGTGGAAGCGTAAGTGCATTCTGGATACGAGCATTTGAATTTTACAGTCTCTCGCTTTATCTAATGACAACTAACTATGTGCTGCTTCCACAATTCTTCTGTGGTGTCATCTTTGTGTTTACCATATCTGATAAATATTGAAAGCAGTTTTAAATTTGATCTAAATTTTATTTACAATATTTAGCACCCACTTCTACTCAGTCAAAAACTTTTTTAAATCTGGGTCTTCCCACTGCAAATCGCGAAGTGGCTTTTCTTCATTTTCCCCTTTATCAATGTATGAAGTGCTGCTGCACTTTTCCCCAGCTTGAACCACAAAAACAATAGTCTGTGTTTCCTCCCAATCAGAACTAAACCCACATTTTTACACGGTATGCGGCTTACTGTGTCTGCTTTGCGATGTTGTTGCACTGGCCTATGCTCAATTTTCATATTATATGAAGGGAGTATTTAAATCAACTGAGCTAATTTCCCTTAGGCATCCTTAAAGTTAAGTAACAAACGCAATGACCTATGGTCAGTGGGCACAACGAACTTCCTTCCAAATAGATAATGGCGGAAGGAAGTGTTTGGTAAAGTGCACCACTGCCAGGAGCTCCTTCCGTGTTACACAGTACTTTCTCTAAGTTTCACTGAGTGTTCTACTGCCATAGGCAATGACATTATCGTGGCCATCAACAACTTTGGAATAAAGTCCGATAGTACTGACATCGATGACTGTCATCTATCGACTTGAAACATTATTTACCTAATGAGGAAATCTCAATATATTTTAACAATGAATTGTGATCATCTGAACTTTTCATTCGGTAAACAAATTTAGATATGACCAGAAGACAGTATGGTGCATACACCAAAAAGCACCACTGAAGACAGCCCTTGATATACCAGTATTGAATTAAGTTAGTACCTTCCACCTAAATTGCTTAGATAAAAACTCTTAGTAGTTTCTCTAGCTCCTATTCGTTTTATTACTCTATGCCTGACTAGCTGAATTTATAATCACTATTAGAAAGCATATCATGCTACAGTCCTTGTTTGAAAAAATTAAAGCACACCCTTGTTTACTTTTAGTCTCGGGGGAGTCCAACCTTTTCATATACTTGTTACATACATTTACATTTATTTAATGGCAAAAGGCAAATTAATCACATATTGAGGGAGAGAAAATGACAATCACACAGTCAAATGTGTATAGTTACGTGCCTGTACCATGCTTTTTAAGTTGCCAATATTAACGACCTCGTCAAAGGAAAGAGATAAAATGATTTCGTAATATCTGTAGCGATAATGAATATCCACTGGGTGATTTGGCGGAGAGTACCGTCCACGTCATGCTTCAATGAAGGCTGACGTTTTCTGTAACGACCAACGTCTTTACAACGTCGCAGTTGCAAGGCAAGAGCCAACGCTAGTTTTTTGTCACTAAAAAGGACGGATTAAGGTATTCAAATGTTTGGCCTATATCCTCAGATTTTCAGACATTGATTATAATTTATCGAATTTCACACTCAACTAGTGGTTTTTTTGGAGTACTGTAGAACTCATCCTTTACGTTGAGGAGGAAGAACTGCATCCATATTTACTTTTGCTTCAAATGGGCAAACAGCGCCGTTGTAACCGGATAAATTAGGGTAAAAAATATCATAAAACTCGATCAACATGTCTCTAAAATTCATTGTATGGTTTTGTATTGATTGACAGGATCGACCCCCACTCCATCAGGAAGCGTGGGGGTATAAATCCTTGCTGTCAATTCTGACCAAGATATGCGCCCCTCTCGTCTAATTCTATAGTAAGATTAACCCAAGCTTAGTTATGTGTTAAAAATATTAAAGCTGTTTGGTGTTAAAGTTAACTTTACCTGCAAAATACTCGAAAAAAAAACGCGGGACACAAAACTGGCAAAAGAACAGATGCAGATGAGACTCATCAGTTGTCTTCATACACATATCTGTAAGTTTGGATGGCAAGATCGTTAAACGTAATTGTTAATAACTAAATATTTTATTTTTATTGTATTTTTGTCCTATAATATCAACCCGACAAATTTTTATTCGAGGTCTTCAAATTGCAAGCAGTTATGGCTAGCTCGATTGCAATTAACTAGTCTCACATCCCTGTTAATAGCCAAACGTTTGAACTCTGGTCAGCTATATTTAAACACTCTTCAGCTCATGTTCATGCAACTCTCGCCATCAACTTTATTTTAAGAACGATAAGAGATGGGTAATACCACAAGTAGCTCTATAGTTTGTTTACTCACGAGAAACCCCATCTAAATCAGAAAAGAAATGAATAACGTATATTAAAGACTGCACTGCAACCACGAGAAAAACAGAGGTTATTTTAAAATCTAGCGGTTTCCAAAAGATCTTATGAAAAGCTCTAAATTGTCATTTCCAGAAAAGTGCACATGTATACGTAAAACATTACCTCTTAATATTATAAACTTAATATTATAAAATATGTACATTAATCAAAATAACACAACGACAAACATATGACCACAATTGCTTATTTGGGATTGGAACATGAGACATGCGGTGGGGTTAAACTAGGTCATTGGGTACCCAACCAACGCTCCCCAAAGAGTGGTCAAAGGAACAAAATCAATGAAAACAAACACAGTAACCGACGAACTATAAAAATAAGCAAACCAAACAGAAAGTAACCCAATCCGACTAAAGAGTATCTGAAATATAATACAAATACTGATCAAAAATACATGCAACAACGAAGAAACCTCTCTACTGAATGTGCAGTTATTGAAAGAAAGCTCAGCATATATATGTGGCACGATTGTCCATGCCATCCACCTAATGTAAGTCGAATATAAACTTTTACTCTATGATATATCCCTTGTCGTTTCAGAATTCTATGAGAAGTTTATATTGATATTTATATCCCTGCTGCAAAAGTTTACCAGTAAGATGTAGGTTGCGTTTATTAAAGTCAGAAACTTTGGTGCAAATACGGGCAAACCGAAGTAGTTGTAAAATGTAAACCCCATACGAATGATTTAAAGGCACATCCCCATCAAGAAATGGAAAGTTAACTTCAGGAAAAGAAAAGTCTTTCTGGAACAAAAAAAATTGGCAATTAAGCACAGGTTGGCATTAATATATATATATTATATCTCGTGACATAGACACGACCTTGAAAAGTTGTAATCTAGCAATTATTTGCTTTTGATAATCATTTCCCTATCAAGAGAGATATTAAGTATATTGAATCGTAAACGAGAGGTTTACTTACTAATTATAAACGTAAAATATTGACAAAATCTTAAAGATCAATCTTGGAACAAGATCAAATATGACACCGTGCATATATGATTTACAATACAGTGTCATAAAACATATCTGATGAAGCACCTGATTTCAATGAAAATTTTACCTCATCACCTTTCAATAATTACACAGACGTGTAACATCAAGTTTGTACAAATACAGAGAGACAAAATTGACACAGCAGTGTGTTCAATATAACCACAGGACCAAGGAAAATATATCTGGTATTCGATAGAAAGCAAACTTTGTAAGAGAAGCCATTGTATGTTTTGAATTATAAGTAAATCAAGTGCAGTGTAGAATACGCTTGTGAGATATCAAAAGTGCACAGTCCAAAGAGACAAGACAATTTTGAAACAAACTTAAAAATAAAACGAAAGCAAAAAGAGCAACGGCTTGGAAACTACGAACTCATTAAGGAAACAGGAGATAGGGTAAGCATTCCCTGTCCTGATGATAATTTTAAATGCTGGACAGCATTTCTATAGAAAACTGTTCGTCAAATTTTTGGCATTCTGTTGAGAAGATACAGCGTGCAACCACAGGCAGATTGTTTATATATTTTATTAGTAAGTATATAAAGTTCGGAATAAATTTATCGTCATATAGAACCACCAGATTGGACTATCAGCAAAATTATCAAAGTCGTTTATACCTGATCTTTGAGATATTGTTTGTTCAAACCAATCCACATACATGTAAATATACATGTATATACATGTTTACGATGGCGCTCTTTTTCATAGATTCACCAAAAAATTAAAAACACAAGTTTTTTCTCTGTGTATTAACTTTTTTTATTTTCTGTTGCAAGTGCCATCGGTACACCATGATGAATTTGGGCGACTCCGAACTCGATTTCAAATATAAAAATGTGTCTAAACATACATGTACATGACATAGTTTTATGCGAACTTATTTCTAACTTAATAAAATAGTTGAGCCGTTATATGATTGGAAATCCATGTACTCCTTTCCGTAGGAAAATGAGGAAAAGAAATATCATCATCGTTTTGTATAGATGAGTTTTATTTACACAATGATAATTATTTTATCAATCACATTGGTCACAAGTTGAACATCACGTTAATTTGATACGAGATTTTTGAATAATTGTATTACTGTAATAATTTTCAAAATATGTGAAATAGATATATAAATTAATGCAGCAAAGGATAAATAAGGGACAAAAATCTTCTTTAGTACGAGCGATCTGATTGACTTTTCTGTTATGGCTGTTTTTACTAAATCTTTGTTTGTTATAAGTTTATTTTTCGAAATATTTACAAAATGTTCTGGATTTAATTGTGCCAAAATAAATTCCTGCAAATGCGAACTGGATGACGGATCCGTAATTGACTTGTCACCTTTAGGGTTGAAATCCGGAAATCCAAAGAAAGTTAACTTATGGCTTAATTGTTAATGACTAAATCTATCTATCTAGCAGTTCTTGAACCATTGGTAACTAAATCACAATCGAACCATCTCTCTATATATTTTAGCAAAATTCGAGTCTATCGACTTCCGGTTACTAACAAGTAATGTTTTGAATTTAAGCCTTATGAAACACTATAAATCAGACACAAAGTACAAATTACAAAATAATCGAAGAAACACATTACTGCTCTTGGATAAAATGAGTTTGCGTATATTGAAGTTGTCTGCGGCCAACTCGAAAAGCATTTTCTTTTGCAATCTGTTTTAACGATATGTATTATATGGGTCGTTATGTTGAAGAAGTTAGACTTATCTTATAGGTATAAAGATGTACCCGATGCCGGAGCTGGTGATGTTTTCTCATATAACCCCTGTTACAGTTTTACAGAAAATGCCTGCAATGACGTAGCTGTGTGTATACTTTATTTTATGCAGTGTTCAACATTTCTAGCTACATGTACTGATATGACAGACACACTTTTAGTTGGTTTACATTGACTACTTGACGTCTTTTATTTACCACTTTAAACTTTTGTTAAATTTAGACTTTTGATTTTGGTTTTTATCACATTTCATATCATAGGATAACTTACAATAAATATTTACGATAAATGTATTTGAAAAACAATTTAAAAAATAAATAATTTCTAGATTAGCAAGTTTGAAAATGTCGGTTTTAACGTATTTTGTTTGAATAATTATAAATGGTAAAATAGCTAAAATTTAAATCAGTACAAATTTTACACAGGTTTGTCAGATTAGAAATGGTGCTGGTTTTAATGCAGGAAACCAAGACAGTGCTAAGTTTGTCTTTGATGAGCAGAACGGTTTGTCAGTTGTCTACTCTGCTACTACAGACGCTTTAAGGTACATTAGTACACTCATTACCTTCCCCTTAATTAAGTTTAAATATCATTTTAGTCTGTTCATATATTGTATCATAACATCAACATCAAAACATGAAATCACACAGAAATAAAGAGATGTCATTGATATAATTAATAAGGTTATGGCAGTGGAAAGACAAGACCATGGTCAAAAGCACAGAAACGAGAGATATACAAACACTACACAAAAAACTAAAGCTTGAGCAAAAAGAACCCCATAAAAGGAGGGAAAGCTCAAAGTGTTTTGAAAGGTTGCGTCTCAATTAGAAGCACCCGTAACTCCATTGTAAAAAGAATTCGAAGTTGCAAAAGAGCAAACAGAAAAGAGACGAAAGACAAACATAGTACACAAAACAATACAATGAAACCGTTTTAAGCTATATTAACACAAACCCTACAAAAATAGGGTGTGTTCAAGTGCTCCATGAGAATAAGCAACTCTTGCTTCACAAGTAATCCGTCATGTTATTCAGTAGACAAAAATCAGCGGAAGTCGCAACCGTTTGTGGAAAGAAATTGAAGTTTTTACAACGGGAAGATATTCTTTGTCATTCGTGATATAGATATTTCTTACCGGTGTCATACGATATTCTGACCTCCCCTAAAAAGTTACCCCGTGGTAAATATATCGTATGATATTTTGACCCAGGGGTAAGAATATCATATGTTATTTTGACCCCGGTGGTCATGATATTTCAACCCCCCTTATGAAATATTGACCCCCCTATTGATATCAGAACATTACATGTAAAAAGAGGAGGTTAATATTTCATGGTTAGGGGGTCAGAATATCATAAAGGGGTGTACAAATTTCATAGAGATTTTGGTTTCTGAAAAATTGATTTGCAAATTTCATAGTTAGGGGGTCAGAATATCATGAAGGGGGGTCAGAATATCATAAATAGGGGGTCAGAATATTATAAAGTGGTAAAAATTTCATTGAGATTTTGCTTTCTGAAAAATTGACTTGCATTTTGAATTCAATTCAGATTATTTATTCAGTTAATCATAGGTATTTGCAGTTGGGGGTCAAAATATCATAAAACAGGGAGGTCAAAATTTCATAAAGATTTTTTCTTAAAACTTATT
>JAULBM010060633.1:0-10303 GCA_032357055.1 Geukensia granosissima
CCCTTGCGGGCCTCGGGCCAATACTGCTAACCTCGAATCTATACCAGGGCCAATACAGAAACAGCCAGTTAGTAATATATAATAATAACAAACTAATATTTCTTATTATGTTAAACAATGATGATTTATCCGAATTAAAACTACGGAATAGATCAAGTTTAATGCATTAACATGAGAACAGATATCGTGTACCACATGAGGTGACCTCATTTAAGACATGTGTATAAGGTTAAATTTATTATATGATCTTTAGAAATATAAAAAGGAATATTATTAAGTTTTTGCAAGGTTTGTTTTGGCAATTTTAATTATAAAATAAAGTATCAAGTCCCCACAAAATAAAATATTTTAATGCTTAAACCTTATAATGATATCATGGAAAATAGAGGATATTCTGGTATTAAGAAAAGTGCGTTGATCTGATTATTGGATTAGACAAAAACAAATCTTTGCAATAAACTTGATGACATTACCATTCCAACTCCGTTCGCTAGCAGTTAATTTCCATCTGCTCTAACGTATTATGTTTAATTCTTACAGCTCATCTTTACTCGGGAACGTCTGTGAAATATAGTGACTTTTTCCACGGAACCAAGTTGTTGACATAGAAAACTTAAATACGTACTTTCTTGGTTGGAATGATAGCTGAAAAATTATGCGGTCGACATTACATTCCTTTCGCCGGTATACTACTACATCTGTTTCCCATATGACTACAGAGCTTTCTAATTAGTCTGAATAAATTATTTTCCTTCTCTTCCAGAAGGTATCCCCTGACATTGTTATAGTCCAATTTAACTATAAATTTACCTCAAAAAGCTTGGAAAGGTTTAGAAAGACACAAAATGTATGACCTGTCACTATTTTATCTGTTTGCAGGATTTCTAGATTAATTTGATTCAAAACTGGCAAATGACAGCAGCTAGTCAAATGACGGACAAGTAAAATACCAATACCAATTATTAAACTTTTGTGAATTTTTATACGCTTCATTTAATAAAAGAATATGGAATATATACCAGAAAGACCCGGTCCACATCTTACATATTTATTTTAACAATTTTTAAAATGTTTTGTATTTACCTCAGACCCATCAGATTCGTTAAAGGCCGATATTAAGGACTGTTAACAAACATTAAGTGAAGACTGTTTTGTATATTTTCTATAAGAACGAATGCATACGAATACATAATGAGGTACAAGTGGAACAAGGACAAAACTTTTTTGTGAGGCCAATCCAAAGGATAAGGTACGTTAATCGCCATATTTGGCCCAAACTTTTGGAGGTGCTATGCTCAAAATAGATATGATAACACAAAAACATCACGGAGATATTTTAACCAAACATTTGTACTTTAATAGATCTTTAATTGTGCAAAGTTTGGTTGTGATGTTTTTGTGCGATTTATATTAAAATCGACAAAATAGTATCAAATATTGCATCAAATTAGTTAATTTCTAAGTATTTTTACATTTAAAGCATTTTGTATGTGTCATGTGACCTTTGTTGAAATAATTAAATTAAAAGTTCTGTTGGATTTTCTTTTTAGAGTCATTATTCAATACAAAAAATATAAAATGATAGATATTAGCCAATTTTCATTTCTTTGCCAAATTCTTGGGCCAAAAATAGGCCTTAACGACCCTCATCCTTTTAAAAAGTGATTAACGCCTTAACAAAGTCGGATAATACATGTGTATATACTAAATCATCATTGTATTATGCCGCTTGGAGGTTATTTTCGAAATGCCAACTCGATATCGAGAAAAACCAGCATGTACTATTATCATCAAAGGGGAGAGGTTCATTTGGAAAAAAAATAGTTTGATATAGAACAAAACGAAAAGAAATTTTTGCAGTATCTCCTTAACAACAAAATAGTTTTATTCAAAATATCAGAAAGAAAAGTACAAGTCCAAATGAAATAAAAGGGGCCTGGGGGGGGGTCGTCTAGGTAGTTGATTTAAACTTAACTGTACAGATCACTGTAACCGATCACCTATACGGCGTGAGTTCTTGCCTGACTTTGTACCATACAAAAACGGGTTGAGTTTAACTCGCATCGCACGTGATAAGGTTTTTCAGTTACCTGCCCAAGGTTGGTGGTTCTCTGCGGGTACTCCGGCTTCATCCACAGGTCAGTAAAACTGACCGCCACGATATGACTGAAATGTTGTTGAAAGTGACGTTAAATCCCAATCAAACAAACAAATAAATGCAATTTATAAGTTATTCCATTTGACTACACTTGTATGTTCAACATTTTCGAATGGTTTTGAGTTTGGTCTGTCTCTTGGGACCGTATGCATTTATACTGCAATCAAGCGTTTTATTATGCAAATACGATTGTACGATTATAGCAAACAGAGGCGGATCCAGACTTTTGGAAAAATGTGTCCCACTGTTTTGGACCTCTTAATTCGCAATTTTCTAGGTTTCTAATGGAGATTAAGACCAAAATTAACCCCATACTTTTACTTTTTTATCATTTTGCGTCTCAAAGGTGGTCCCCCTGTTTCCCATCCTGGATCCGCCCCCTGTCAAAGTTATATTCGTATAGTAGCATAACATTGTCTCCTGTTATCCCAACGCAATATTTTAAATTTGGAAACCAGCTGACTGGTGTCTTCAAGCACGTTCGCCCCTCAAAAAATGGAATAGAAGACATTACGACAAAGATCAATCAATTGCCTCTACTCCCGTCTCCCGACATTGGACAGGCGTATGATACAGGTGGTATCTCAGCTTCATATGATTTCCGCAAATTATACCGGTAAAAATCATTTTATTTTTAAGTGTATTTAAAGAATTTAATCAAACTTATATTATTTCGAAAGCATTTAACTAGGTATTAGTTAACCTTAAGATTTTATCGTTGGACGCGTCACCTTAAAACTAACGAGTCAACCAAATATATCATAATATCTCGTATGTATATATAAACTTGGTTTTGTGTATAACTTATAATATCGGTTCTAATGTTATGGAAGGACAATTTGAGCCGATGACCTTGAACTTCGACATATGACAATGAAAAAAAACAGAGTTTGAACAGACATAAATATGTTGGTAGATGTTACGGAATAGCGAAAAGAAGAAAACGTAACAAAATCCATGTCGCAACTTTGTTTTCGACGAAATTTTCTATTCGATAAGTTTTGAGTGCCGCCGCCTAGATTTAAGCATAAAAATGGCCGAGTTCTGAGCAAAGTTTGTATCGTCATCTAAATAATTAGTAAACTGGTATGAGATTTAATACCATTTTATGCAAATCCCATAAACAGCTGTTCATTTCTAATAATTATGTAACGATATTCATAGTTTAAATTATACTTCTGGAGATTTGAGTTCTAATTCCATTGTATCGTGATGCAAAATTGCAAAACATAATTATATGCTCAAATTAAATGTCATGTTTGAAGATATAGTTAATTTTCATGTAGACATTTAATATTTCTGTAGTTTGACTATTATGTAAATATTTCTTTCTAACTGTATACATATATATAAAGTTGCAATGTTATTTTGCATAAAAGCGGTTTTATTGTAATATGAGAATTTTATTGAGACATTTCAGAATATGTAAGTACTTTAGTAACACTTTTATAGCTTATAAAAGTAACTCGGTTACATAACTTGATATGAATTTGTAATCCAAATAATTAAGTGGTATATAATGAGTTTGTAAAATACAATATTGTGCCAAAAGTAAAGCTAATCCTTTAAATCTCTTCATATTATAAATCTATCTGTTTTCTTTAAACTCTCTTGAAACCATTTCTGGACAGGTTCACATGAAAAGAGTAACACGCCGGATATCCTGATACATATGGAACCGGAGCCGACACACCGAATGCGGGCACAATGCTTCATCATGTGGTCTTTTTCGGCTGTCCTAATTGATCAATTTTGAATTTTTTGGACACAAAAACCGCGGAGAATGGAAACTCGGAACGCGAGTTTTGGTATTTCCGCGTTTTTGTGTCCAAAATTTTTTAATTGACCAATGAGAACAATCGAATTTGACCACATGAGGAGAATAATGCCCGCGTTTTTTCTGTCGGTTTTCCCTTGGCAACCCCCTTCCAATAGCACACAAAATACCACAATAAACATAAATGACACCAAACCGAATAACAACAAAGGGCGATCTTCAATGCTCCGGAAGGGAAGGAGACCCCTGATCTATTAGGGATACTTGTCGTAAGAAAAAATAGTACATTAGATATATCAATACTCCAGCAACAATACGCATCCGCAAGGATCTTTAACCAGTATTCTCCTGTAATTTGTTTTAAAGTAATATCCTTGTTGCCGGTGTATTAATCGATATTCCTAATGTTATGATTTTTTCATTACTGACAAATTAAAAAATAGGGACATGGTTTCTTGTAGATTGCTGAAATAGATTTGAACATTTTAGATCTGGTTTTTTAATTTACCGTACCTACTAGCATTAACTTGAACTATCAACCATAGTTTATAGAAATGTTTCTGCTGTTAAGTTCAGTATTTTAACAACACAAAGGTCCCTTTTATTTAATAAATATTAAATTAAGTACAGTTTTAATTATTTAATAACGATTTCTTAGCGTTGCTGACAATCTAAATTGAATTATTAATTAAATACATAACATTTCAGTACAATGAAAGATATTATGTAACCCACTATCGATAAGTAACCAAGTTAAGGTATAAAAGGATATAATATATACAATGGCGGATCCAGGGGGCAGGGGTGCCTCCCCACATTGAAACGTAAAAACAAGGTATTCAACGTTTTTGTGTGTTAGTTTGCTTGTGGCAATGATAAATGATCTTTTGCAAAGAATCGTAAAATTTCATCTACAAATTACCAACGAACAAATAAATCGAAATACAATAACAATGGAATCTCAGTGTTCATGGTTTGTACATATAACCGGCACTGGTTGTGATCTGCATCTGACTGGTAATATGCTATATCCCATTAACATGATTAATGTTCGAATTTCTTACAGATTTTGGTTTGATTATTAAACAGACAGTGTTTCCTTACATGTCTTTAGCTTGGTTTTGATATAGTTATACATGGCGACTTAGATAATAACGCCCTTTGACATTTTTCCTTATTGAAAATGTAAGGAAAAAGGAATTGTATATTATAATATTTGGTATTTCATAAATTTAATGTTTTTATAATCTTTGGACAAGAGTTGATTTTTCTGATAACGATGGTAATATTTGTTAGAATTTTCAAAGTAAAAGTAAAAACATATGCAAAAAGCCATCGTGCCATTCTTTAACTTAATGATAGCAAATTTGTATAAAAATGCATGAAACGTCTTGTAATTTTATGTATAAATTGTGCGTTTTACATTTTATGCCTCTACTTTTTAATAAAATGTGCGCAATAACTCTTATTCGCGAGTTTTGTTGTTCGTGTTTGATCTAATGAAATCTGTCGGGTAAATATATGGCAATATATATCGTCTTTGACTCGGAAAGCTTTGTAAGGGAATGAAAATCGTATCCTCGAAACGTTTCTCGTCTTTTGCTTGTGTTATATTCTATACCGCAAATTTCACACATTTTTTATTACTTGTCACAACTTTCGGTCAATATCACTTGAAGTGTCAGTTACGGTATCAAACTCAATAAATTTTCTCTCATTCTGCGACAGTTTATTATTTCTGCACTTCCGGATCGCAGACCTTTCAATTATGAATTTAATTTAAATACAATTTCATTTAATTCTAACACAAAATTTATAACTTAAATAATCCATTATTACGGAATTTGTGATATATATTTTTATAGACATAATTTGAAGAATTACATACTTGACGTCAGACAAATTTGACACAATACTATGGTATTTAGGTATAAGAATATGAAAATTTATTAAGTTATTATATAACGATCGTGAAAGACTCCGTCTTTATTCAAAACCATTTATATTGCTTCATAGATAATTATAAAATATACAAATAAAATAAATATGTACTTTTGAGTGCAATTACGATTATCGTTATAATAGAAAACCTATTTGTGAATGTACTATCAATTAAATATCATCATAACCCCAATTGCATTTCCACAATTAAGAATATTAGCTTGTCAGTAAATAAGGGGTGAAACAAGAACATTTGCAAATTAGAAGAGAAAAAAATGACAGAATAACAAATAACAGATAATTGAGACAAATAAACAAGTACACAAATAAAAGAAAAGATCTCAATCAGGCAATCAAATAATTTCTAACTTAACACAGTTTGTGACCAGATATTGATGTATGTTAGTGATTTTTGTCATTTAACAATTTTAGCTAATGTGAAACTATATATTTATAATAATAAATAATAAAGAGAAAGAATAACATCATGAATACATGTGTACTAACAAAATTTGGAAAGAATAGCATTTCCCGATTTGGCACTGAAACATATTCTGGTGGGGTCGAACTAGTTTTCCGCCGGGTACCAAAATCTCCCTCTTGCCCGTTTAAGCAATTCGTCTTTTAAAAAGTATAAAAAAAAGTATTTATAAAAAACCTGCAAAATACAAAAAATTCTTAGATGACCATTAATTTTTTAAAATGCAGGCGCAGAGGAGTGTGTCTGCATCGCTCATCTGAAACTTAGTTATCAGCTTGGTTGATGAAAACCCCTAAATTAACCGGAACTTAAAATCATATAGATGTTTGACAATCGACTCATCAGAACAGGATTTTCAATGGTAGCAATATTTTTTTCTGATTGAAATGAATGAAGAAAATTAACAAAGGCCATCCAATAGTGGTATTTTTAACATGTGGCTAGGGATGACAGTCAGATCAATTGAAAAAAATATGCAATATAAGGGATGGTTATGGTTGAATATATTGTAATTAATGCAAATTTAAAATGTTGTGTAAATATTGAGAATTTTCGTTTCTCAAGTAGTAACCTGTCATAAACATCAACTAGGTCAAAGGAAGACTTTAAAATGAAGAACTGGTATGCTAAAATATCGAAACAGAAAGACAAATTTTTGATAATATATTTTTATAAATTTAATTTTTGGAACATTAACGATCTTTTTCAGGTCGATCAGACCTTAAACAGTATAAAATAAAATCAGCTACGAAATACTGTCAAACAGATAAATAATAAGCTACACGTGCAGAAATTAAAGCAAATGTAATAATAATAAAAAAAGTATTTGTTATAAGCGTATGTAAGATATGTATTTATCTTTCGGGCATATATATTCATTATTCTTTCTTTGAAATATTTAACGTGCAACAGAGAAAATCCGGGCCCTCATCCATAAAACTTCGATAAAAATCCTTCATTTAAACCTGATGATTTATATTATTAATGATATATGTCTAAATAATCCATATTACCATTAAAATGTAAACCCCAATAAAGAGGCACAGATACCCGGGGGGGGGGGGCATACCAAATACCTATTACTCATACCCCATATTAACAGTTAAAACAATCGGCAAACCTCGGGTGACTCCGCTACTCTACCGGTACGGACTCGACCGAAGTTGCGACGAGTGCAGTTAAAAGTGATATGAATAAATTCACTTCTTCGCTTATGTAGCAATTTAAACCCGATATTGACTTCCTTTTTATTTCCAACGACATCCTGAATTACTTTTATAAAGAGGGGGAGACGCGTGGGCCTAAAGAGGTACTTTTTCTATCGCAAGGTTCCGATAGGGTTCTTGAACAAGACATACGGAAGCAGCTTATCACGAACACATATTTCCTTTTCCTCATATTAAAAAAGCTGACACATCCTTTCTTACTTATTAAATCACCTCATTAAAGCGAAGTTTCCATAAAAATCATGATAATATTTTGCACTAAAGGAGATTTATAGTCGTTACACTTGTGTCAAAAAGCCCTTATGAATCAGACGATATTTTATTATGTGTTAATGTGAAATTAGTAAATTTAAGTCCTTATCCGAATTCTCTATTTAAAATAATATCAATGTGAAAATAGAAAAGTAAAATAATATTCATAATAAACCTCTAAACGCCTCAATTTCTTAACAATTTTACTATTTATATATCATATATTTGGATACCTTATATAATGTCCACTTTTGTTACACATAGACATGTTTAATATTTCATGTCTTTCAAGTACTGCCCAACCCATTATCAAATTAAAACGATTTAGTTTGTGAATCATCGCTCACTGTCCGATTATCTTTATTTTAGTTAAATCTTTATTATCAATGAGAATATAATACACTCTCAATTTGTCTTGAAACAATTCTTAAATAGTCCATTGATCTGTTCCGAAGGCAAATGCACAAAACTTAAAACACAAATGCTTAGTCAATAAGCACTAATCTCTGTAATCTCAGAGATCACAACTGCTGTGACAATGTTCTGGTTTTGGTTTAGAATAGTTTAAAGGCCACAATATGATAATGATATTAACAAAAAATATACTACAGCATGTAATTGTCATTGACTTTACCAACCCTCATCTATCCGATTTTAAAAGTCATATAAGGAAATCTTTCTCAGAAGACGTGTATCACCTGCTCCCATGATGTCGGCATGAATTCCATGAGTTTTCAGCACAATGGGAACAACTAACTACTGCTTGGTTGTGAAACCTATTTTCCTGAAAAGTGTAATAGGATCTAACTCAAACTCCCGGAGCAGTTCCAGATTCGGTCCGCGTACGCACCTACATGTACACTAGGCGGTGGGCTAGGTAGGTCTACCATGCACCCCCACAGGACTCATCCCCATCAACTTTTTACTTCGCATTTATAACCTTTTTCATATCTTAAATGTTAACAAGCATAATATTCGGATGATTTTAGGTTTTACTGTGGTATCCCACCATGTTATTTTGCATATATTCGTTTCACAGGTAATTAAAAGTTTACGGACATTTTATGACATGTAAACATACATAAAACCATACAAATCGGGTACTGTTGGAAAGATAAATGTACGAGCTTTTCAAACATGTCTTCTGTGTAGACTTTATTGATAATTAGAAAAGTTAAAGCAAAAATTCTAGCCCTACCCTTACCTCAATTTCCGGAAAACTCTAATATTTTGCCTTTCAACTACTATACTGTAGTCTGTATGAAGTTTTGATATATAACTTGTATATAATTTAATCAATTATAGAAGTTTATTAAATTTTATTACCCCAATGTTGTTGAATAAAAATTAAAATGCTTCATTTCTGATACACTTCATGTAGAAACTTCTACTTTTGTCACAAATAATTTTGAAATGAAATGTGACATCACAACAAGTAACTGCTGTCGTTTGTATTGTAATTTGAGAGTTTTCAAAAAAAAATTTAACATCATAAGCGAGCAAGCTAGCAATGATTTTAAAAAAATCTATTAACAGAGGAAAAGAAGTTAAATCTTGTTTTGCCTTGGTGATATTCGAGTGCACCCTTAATAAAACCCACTAAAATATTGAAAATAATAACAAAATTATAATTGATTTTAAGAAAAATAATAACTAGCTTGCCATGCAGTGGATATCAAATTATTCATTTATACTAATATCATTATATGCCTATTTAAACTCTCTCAATTTTTGTAAAAAATTCTCTTCACCATACATGTGCTTATAATTTAATTTTAAAGTTTATTCCGAAGACAAGAAGAAATGAATAAGGAATAATATTTATCACTATTGAGTTGTGAAAATATTGACGATTTTGTACAAGCCTCTCTTTGCCCAATATTTCGAATTTAGTGGAATCTTAAGATTAGTTGACTTGTTTGTGTTTTTTTTGTAATACAACTGCCTGGTGCGGGACCACAATTATTTGCCGCAGCGATTTTTTTAAATTGCACTACTGCAAACTTGACTCAAGTAATCTCTCTTTAATTCAAAGTATAGTGCAAATTTTAAAATTATTCAATTTTGGAAACATATGTCAGTGCGAACTCAAAATATTGGCAATAGTGTGTCTTGTTGAAGGGGAAAATTCTTTCAGTATTCTTCCTAAATCCTAAAATTGGGCTTAATATGACAATGATCGAATCACGACGTATGTCAGACTTGCAAGATTTTTTCAAAAAAATCAACTACTTTGACACTTCTGCTCCCCCTTTTTACAGTGAGAGAGTTGAAAATATATTAATACCCCTTTTTAATGCCCTTTTGTGTTTATTAAAATCCAAGATTAGTTTTGTGAAACATTTAATGCTTTTTGCATTCCTTCTAGTAAAAATGGATGTTGGTCTGTAGGAGTGTACTGACATGCCACAGTGATTTCACATATTGTTTCGTATCCTGAGCCTTCAATCATGATTTTGTGATATTCA
>JAULBM010060643.1:0-10303 GCA_032357055.1 Geukensia granosissima
TTGCAATAATACTTTTTAGCAGTCAAGATGTATTTTTAAGCAGCTCCGAGTTTTTTAATTCTCCTTTAAATATATGGGGATTTACATTGTAAAATTAGCCATTTGTTTGCCTTAAGTGGGTCATTGCACGCTCTGGTGTGAGACCTGGAGTACACATTGTCAATGCTGCATAATAATTAAGTAATTAAACTAGGATGAGATAACCTGTAGAAATGCTTGGAGTTGCACCATTGAAATCATAAAGTGATTCTTTTTAGATGAATTGTGAGAGAAAGTCTGAACAAAAAAAACGTGTACAAATTTTTTGAATAACTTTATCTAAGTCGAACTTTGGCACTCCCACCAAAAATGAAAGTTGGAGGACCCTTGAGGATAAATATTGGTAGAGAAATTCAGTGGCAGATAAACGTATGTAAAACTCTATTACAAAGTGTAAACATGACCTGTTAACTGGTGGATAATTATTTCTTTTGATTATTACTATATACGAAGACAGAAACACACACATATAGTTTAATTAAGCTCGAAAATAACACTTTAGAAAACCTGATATAGAGTTAAGCACTATATTGGGTCTAGCACATTACTGTGTCAATGGATTTTCTCTATCTCTTACTGTTTTCAAGCTTCAAAGGTTCAAAGTGGGAGGATTCAATTTCGAATTAGACGGAGCAATTTTATTTTAAATCTGATTTTGATGGAGATTTCTCCAAATGATCATCATGAGAAATGCAACAAAAGTTTATACCCAAGCATTTTTTAGCATTTACCAATTTTGTATAAAAGGGGTCAAATGTTTTAAAATGTAGTTATGCAGTAGATGATAAATTTTTATATTTCATCCTATTTTGATGGTTTTGTTTGCATTTGATTCCTCTCAGTGAGTGCTTTCAGTAGTATGTCAACAGATTTTCTCTATTTCTTATGATTTTGAAGCTAAAAGGTCAAATTATGGGGACAAATTTTATTTATTATCTGATTTTGATGGTTTTTTCCAAATCATTCCTTATAAAAAATGCAACAAAATTAACACCTGTCTTGAGGATAATTTAAGTCAAAATCATCATTTACCCAGTCATATTACTGTGTCCAGCACATTATTGTCCAGCAAAATACAGTGTTCAAACTAACCCAAAGTTTCCTTTATTCACTTTTCTCGTGGTCATATCATGCTGCGTTTGCAACACACCTTAGTTTTATTGAAGTTTGTGTTATATATATATATATATAATATTCAGTAGTAAGAGTACAGTATAAGTACTGCAAATGATCAACTTTAAAATCAAACAGAATTCTAGGGTTCTATAACATTGTCAGAAGGGTTATTAATTAAAAAAAAAGATAAATTGTTTCTTTATTTTTAGGGTCAGAACAGGGCAAAAAAACTAGATGATGCAATGAAAATATATGACTTCATTTCTGATACACCTGAACCGTCACCTCTTCCTCAGGAAACGATACGACGCCAGACGGAGGAATCTCCACAACAACCTGAACCATCACCTATTCAACCAGAGCCATCTCCATGCCCACTAGAGTCTGATAATAATGATGAAAATGTATCAACAGATGCTATAAACAAAACCTATGTTTCTAGTCTTCATTCACATACTTCTGACAGCAATTCAGTACCAAAAATCAGGCTAAAATTAGTATCAGGAGAAAAACCCAAAGCAGAAGTCTGGGGTATTGGTGTGGATTTACCAAAGAGGATTCGTAAAAGGAAAAGTAAAGATTTTTTTGAAGACACTCCTTCAAAAGTTAAAAAGAAAGAAATGACTTTGAAAGAAATGCAAGATAAACTATTGAAAAATAAAGGAAAGCAAAAAATTGTCAACAAAATGAAACTAAAAATAGGAAATAAACTGAAAGTGAATTTAGAGGAAATGGATGTTGTTAATGACATGAAACAAAGTGAAAATGTTGATAGTAATTCAGTTGCGGTAGAAACTGAAAAACCTGTTGAAAGTAAAACAAAAAGGAGAAATGAAGCCAAGGTGAAGAAAAAAGATGCAAAAGTCACAACAAAAACTGCAAAAACAAGAAATGGAAAAATGGTGGGAAAGAAAAATTTGGTCGTTCTGTTAACAGATTGTTTGACAAAGGAAGGAAGTTCTACAAAGAGCAACACTCAGAAATCGAGTAGAACTGCAAAAAATGTGAAAAAGGCTGTCAATGGTAAACAAAAGCCAACGTTAAGAGCAAAAGTTCCTGAAAAAGTAAACAATGGAAAAAACATGTCAGATAAATCTAAAAAGAAAAGCAGTGCAAAACCTACAGTAAAGACTGATAAGACTTCAAATAGAAAAGAGACAACGAAAACCTGTGTTAGTTCCAGAGCAAAATCATCTAATAAACAGAAAACAAGTGAAAAGCCAGAAATGAAAAAGAATTTGACTCAGAAACTGAAAAACGAAAAACCTGTTAAATGCAAAGCATGTGACAGGTCATTTAAGTCAAGGGATCTTTTGATCAAACACAACCAGATTCCCTGTCGGATGAGGAATACCAGAAATATGACCCAGATTATTTTACGTCCAAAAAAGAATGCATCATGTCATACATTGCCTCTTACACAGAGGCAGATTAATGCTGCTAAACGAAGAAAGCAGATTGCTGGCAAATTGAGTATACTTGACAATTCTGTTAAAAAGGAATCTTTTAGTGCCGTCTCAACAGAGAAATCGGAAAAATCTGAAAAATCAGAAAAACCAAAGAAACCAAGGAGTAGAAAACGATTAGCATCGCCTTATTTTACTTTCTGTATAACACCTAAAGATAAAAGTCAGATATTTGAACCAGTAGATTATGAGTCACTTTCGATGAAGGATAAATACTTCTATAAACTTGGGATGTTTTCTTTAGCATTCATCTCGCACAAAAACAATAAAGCAGACACAGGTGAAGTGGACAAAGCTGTGATTAGTGATGATCTGAAACCTTGTGAAATCACGATCGATCAGACATTGGATGTTCAATCATTGCCCTCGTTTACATCTGTTGGATCTGAAATATCTCCGCCAATTCTTGAAAAAGTTTCCGAAATTTCTGTAGAATGTGAAGAACAAACTGAGAATGTTGTAGAAAACATTTTAAATCCGGAATGTTTGGATCCACCAGATTTGATTAATATACTTGGTGCTCTAAATTCTAAGACGCATTCTAATTCTAAGCCCCGCCTAAAGTCGCCTCCTATATGTGAATTCAGTAAGTCATATTCTGGTCGTTCACCAAGTTTTGCTTTGTCACCCAAGGAGATTTCATTTACTGAATCAAATTCTGAAAGGACACATACACCGACTCCTGAAAATGCCTCTCTACGGAAGTATGATTTAGATTTGGTAAAATCCCCGAAAATCTCTGATGGTGCTAAATCAAATGCTACAAAAAATTCTAGTCATTTTATCGTGGAAGAATTTAAAGATAATGAAAACAAAGAAAACAGGGGTGAAAACTCTGTTGTTTTGTCGAAAAGCAACGAGGATTCTGTTGTACTATCTATGAAAACCACTAGGGAAATAGGTGTCTCATGTTGTGATGAAGACATTTTAGATGAAATAGAAAATTTAAAACACTCAAGAGACCTTTGGATAATAAAACCAAAAGCCAAGTCACACCTTGATCATATTGAAAAAGACAAGGATATAAGTTCAAAATCTAGGTCATCATATTTTGTAACAGATTTAAAATCTGGAACAAATCGTAAACTGACTTACACAGTGACACTCGGAGTACAGACAGAATTGAGTTATCTGAAGACTAAAGTGAATTATACGAATAAACCATTGGAAGTAATAAACACTAAATGTAAGGACAAACAAAGTGAAAAGTTGGAAAAGGCTGTCTCAAAGCATGAGGAAAGAAATCTTTTCCATTCCATTGCAGATCTTGTAGCTGCACCTATTGAGAAAAAAGAGAGTTCTCTTCCTGCACAGCATGACAACTTTTTTGAGTCTTTTCTTCCACAAGCAAAAGTTACATTTGATGATATTATTGACATCGAGGATGCCAGGCAGCCTAAAAATAGATTGGAGAATTTGAGTGAGCAGGCAAAGGAATCTAAAATCACAGAGGTAGAAATTGTCCTTCCAAATCGGTCAAAAATTGCTCAACTATGTACAGACATTGATTGGTTAGAGGCAGATGTTCGTCCAGTCAAGAGGACTATTCAGAAACAGAATTCTGATACAAATCATAGCAAAGAGTCCAATTTTTCAGTGGAAAAATTTCCTGTTACATGTATTGATTCAAAAAGAATGTCATCAAGTTGTACAGAACAAGAACTGTTTTCACTAAACAAGGCTATTCCTCATTTTACAGAAAACTTTAAGCATGTTTGTGATATTCGTTTGAGTTCATCACCAAAACATTCACCATTTACAGAGGAAAGCAGAAAGGTACCAAACAGCGAATCAAAGGTACCAGAAATACGTGTATACCCAAACAAACCTATTATATCAAAAGATACTGAACCAGTCTTGGTCACAAATGCAAGTCCTTCAAAGGTCGACGAACAAATGAATAAGTCAAACAGCTTGTTGGAACTTATTGCAAAAACAATGGGAAATATTCCAGAGGCAGCAAAAGAAAAATTTGAAAAATCAGTTTTGTCACTGTTGACTACAGCGACATCACCGTCAAACATATTGGATGAGGAAAATTCTGCAAAAAGGGAGGAATCTCAGCTAATTATCATGAATAATTCTGTAGATTCTGATATTTTTACCTCTGACATAACAGTAATTGAAGAGCCATCTAGGACTAAAAGTGATGTTCCTGAGAGAGTTTGCAATGATCGTGTGATTAGACCCTCAAATTTTTGTTCTGTTTCCGAATCTAATAAAGCAGAAACGAATGAGAAATTAAAAAGTAAGTCGCCATCACCAGAATTTCTAAACTTCAGCAGTTTTAATAGTAAACATGAAGATTTATCAAACAAAGGTATTTGGAATGACATTCTTAACAAAAATGTACGCCAGTCCCAATTTCTTCTGCCTGAAAGTGAAACAAGCAGAGTATCTCCACTAAACATATCTAATATCAGTAGAACTAGTTCTTCCAATTGGGAAGTGAAGTCAGACTCTATAGCCAGTAGAAGGAGGTCGCCCCGACCTCCAAACATTATTACAAACACTCTGAATCATTTGGATGCATATAGTAATGGAAGTAAAGAAGATTCTGTAAATGTCTTGAGTGATCAGGAGTCTCCAACTATTATTACAAATTTTGATTTTGAAAAATATGCAGAACATTTGAAAGAGGAAACGTTTTATACTACGGAACCTCTTTCACCAATAAGACCTGTCTCTCTCACGCCATCAAATGACCCATTATCTTCTGACAAAGATGATAGCAGGTCTTCTGACCCATGCAGTCATATGAGTCAAGGCGTTACTGTCATCACAAGGAATGTCAATCCCTCATCTTATGTTCCGCCTACATCAGATACTGCAAAAACCAAAAAACCAGAAATATTTTTGAAACCATTAGCAATTGACTGTAACCAAAGTAAAGAAGAGGAAAGCTATATATGTGATATTTCTCCGCCACTTGAAGGAACTACGCAGAACATTTCTCCTGTTGACTTAGCAAAAGTTGCTACAGCAAAAATGACCAACGAGCTGATTTTGAAAAGTCAAGGTTTTGGGCAAGGTTTGCTACAATTGTCCAATTGTAGAATACCATATTCTTCAACATGTTCAAGCACAGTATTTGTGCCACATGTAAGCTCTCCATTATATGTTTCACCGAAAAATTTCAGTCGGGTGGATGAACCAGAAAACTTGTCTCAGAACTGTGTTCGTATGAATTTATTGCAAAATACTAATAATACACCACCAACAAGTACATCATCTCGGTTTATTGTTAATCCAGTGCAGTTTGTTGACATACATTTAAATACCTACAAACCAAATTCTGTGCCATCGCCAAACCTAAACCAAGATCCACGACACAATATCAGACCTCTTCCAAATAAGGGGGGTTTTGATAAGCATCAACATGTCATTGTTTCTCAAAATTTAAACCATACAAAGTCTATACAGGATGTACAAATAGAAAGCAGAAACGACGGTGACAAACAAAAGCATCGTCATAGTGTTAATATATTGCGAAACTGTCCCAAGACACCTGAGCGCAGACAGAGTTTACCTATGAACCAGGATTTTGCAGATTCCAATCAATTGCATTCTTTGCAAATGTCTCCAATATTTGGTGCTCAAGATAAAATTCCTAATGTAGCAATGTCACAAAAAAGGAATAATTTTGTGTCATGTGACACTGATCCTCAGGATGCAATATTTGACATGCTTGACAAATCAGATAAAGTACATGATCATTTCACGTCTAAAAAGATGGATAGAGCTCAGGATAGTTTTGTATCTAAAAAGAGGGATGCATTAGTCGATCAGTTTGTTGGTAAAAAAAGTGATAAAAGTTTGAATAATTTTGCTTCTAGTCCGCCATCATCACTATGCCAAAAATTTGATTATCAGCACATGCATCCAAAAATGGCTGCTCATCAAAGACACATTCAAATGCAGAATGCTGGAAAATTATCCCCAAATACTCCAACAACAACTGTTCAATCTGAACTTTTAACAAGGAGAGAACAGCAGGAGTCTTCAGTGATCAGCTCAAGGGGACCTGCCCATGAGCAGTCTCGGTTGAAGTCTCATGAACAGGCTCATGTGAAACCAAATTTTGGCAAGGATTCAAGACTGAGTCATGAACATGTGTCTCATGTAAAAACTACCCCCATTAATGATATAAGGTCACCTTTAATTCAGACCAGTGTGAATTCTAAATTTAAGACCGATTCAGGATCAGTTTCTCAACTGCCTCAAATGAGGCAAGAAATTGAAACTCAATTACCATTAGGAATACCTCACAAAAATATATCTTTGGATTCTAGACTGAACAGTGAGCAACTCTTACGAAAATCGTTGGATCAGCCAGAAAATTTTCAACGAGTTCCACAGCAAGATGCCTTACTTTTGAATTCAAGATTAAATTCTGAACTGCAATCTGGGAGATCAAATTTAACACACATGCAAAGGAGTCATTCATTCGATCAGCCTAATGTGAAAAGTAACTTTGGATTTCAGGTTGTACCGGAAAATTCTGTTATATGTTCCCCAACTGTCAGTTCCACTTATATTTTTTCTACAGCACCAAAAGGAGCTGTGCATAACTTTCCAAAGTCTGCGAATATTGTAGAACAAAATCATAATCAAGCACCTTTGTCTGCAGGTTGTTCAGGAATAAATTTCATGTCATCTAGAAACGAGGATAGATTCAGTTCTTCACATGTACAGCGGCAGTTGAGTGCTCCCAGTAACTTAGGAACTAAACCAAAAGTGTCCTCACACAACATAGTGCCTAATTCTGATTATGAAGATGTGTCGTCACCAGAAGAGGTTGAGGTCTATCCTACTACACCTCGGGCTAAAGAAATACCTCAGAAACCATTGCAACCGTATCTTATTGAAAATGAGACTGTGTCAATACATTCAATGGACAAAGGACAGAATTCACGAATCAGCATTCCAAACAATTTTCCTTTACATTCTAGTCTCAACCTAAGAGTGCAATTTCAAGAACAAAGAAATGTTATTGATTCAAGAAACAGATTATTTCAAGATCCTAGATTACGACCTCCCATTTTCTTTCAAAATGTTCCGTCTAGATCTGTACAAAAACCAAGGGACAGAGATATATTCAGTTCAGCAGTGCATTTTTCAGAATTTTGTCCATCTGGTGATATTTCTGATTCTATCTTAGATAATTTGTAATTATTTTGCTTTTTTTTTTTGTTTATTTCACTCATGTGGTAGAACGACTCATATTATCATCTATTATGTCTAAAACATGTGTAGACAGTTGTTAATTATTTTACATAGTGATTCCAGGAAACTGTCACTGTCGATATACATTAAAATTTTATAGTTGTTGAAAAATGAATTTTTAAAATGTACAGGAAAATTATGAAAATATAATCATGATCATTCTGAAAATGTAAAAAATGTTAGGTATCATTGTAGAAACAGTACTATATATATAATGTTCATATTTTGTACACATTTGTTTTTTTAATTATTTTGGCTGTTTCTTATTAATAACTGCAGCAGTTTTTGAGATTCGTAGTTCATTGATAGAGGAAATCATTTTATTTCAAAAGTATGGTAAGAAATTCTTGTAAGACTGAAAGTTGATACTCACCTGTCACAAAGGGTCATGTGACCTATTATTATTACTGTAATTTTCATCTGTCATCCATCTTTCATCCATAATTTTATAAAATCTTTTCTGAAACTTCTTGGCTAATTGGTACCCAAATTATTGTAACAGCCATTGGGTGTCCTCGACCCAAATTGTGTATGTCAACCCACATCTGCAACAATTATGGCTGCAGTTACCAAAAATAGAAAAAATCAATGGTGTGCATTTTCTTATTAAAACTACTCTGGTTGGGGAAATTGCAACCAAACTTTGTTGGAATTGTCCTTAGATGGTCTGCTAACAAAAGAATGCCTTCCAGCAAACCAAGATCTGAAAATGGAAAGATATGGTGCAATTGTTAGTTTAGTCATGGACCATTCGTTTTCTGGGGAGCCTGTGATTTTTTAGAACAAAAATTTTCTCGCCCTGATTTTTGTCCAAAAAAATTAAAAGGAAAGCATCTTGAGTGAAAATAATATTCTGACCCAACTTTCTGGCCATTAAAAAAACTTCCCAAGAAATTTTCGTCATTAACTATACATACGAAAAATAATCTGGCCCTTGAACGGTCGAAAATAATTTTCAAATCCATGCCCCCCCCCCCCTGAAAATGGGGTGATATTGTTTAAAAATCTTCTTTTTGGCAGCTACTGAGCCAATTCAACTTAACTTTTGATTTTAACAGAATTGAAATTATGTTAGCATTCATTCTTGGCAAACAACAGTGTATGTAAGCACTGAGGTGGAATCATTATAGAAAAGTGATACAAGCTTTTATCCAATGGTCACAATTCTCTCAATCAGATCAAATTTGAACGAGGCCAAAAAGACCTTCACATTCATTAATCTACTTGTTCATCATCTAAATGTACAATACTTATTATAAATCATAAATCTTGAGATTTTATTGTGAAATGGTTGTTGGGTAGTAGGGTATCAAAGATATTTCAGTCATGTTCCATGCTTTTTTTTTTTTTTTTGCAATCTTATACATGTGTTATTGTCCTGGTGATCATTTGCTTTCGTACATTTTTGTATTTGGTATTTCACTGAAAGCAGCTTCATGTTTTAAGAAGAAAAAGTACCTGTCATTCTGCTAACCTTGATGGCTTACAGCATTTTCTTTTACTTCAAGCATTTTAAAACATTGTCCAGCTTACTTGGCTAAAAGCAATGTGAGCTTTTGTCATCACTTGGCATCTGTCTGCCAGTTAATATTATGAAGATGAAATGGTGTACATGTCAGAGAGATCCCATTTCATTCACAAATAAACATAGAGGGAATTTTGGCCATTTTTAAATGTTTTAGTTTCAGATTGGCCCAATATCGGGTGAGCAATACAAGCTCAGAATTTTGAGAATCCAGTTAAACTGAGCCCACATTGCAAGTCACAATATATTACAATCCTTTTCATACTGAACAACCCCTATTTCACTTTATGTCCAGTAACACATGTTTGTTATGTCAATTTTGACATCCAGTTGGCGACCTTTATGTTTTTCTTTTAAAATATAAATAAATGTAAGTGTATTTGTTTAAGATTTTAACGATCATGTCATTCATTGTTTTTACCTCAGATCCATCCATTTGTGTTAATTAAATTTTATTACTGTAAATTAGAAATTATTGCAGTGTTTTTATTGTTGAGAATAATGCGTCAGGATGCAAATCACAATAATTAGAACTCACATTTGGAATTTTGCTAGTTGTTTTCTGTTACAGAATTAACTAAATTGTAAAATTAAAACTCCCATTATCATCAGCAGCGCAAGTTTCACAATAATAAATGCACACAATAATTTATGAATTTACAGTTTGTTGAACATTCAGTAACTTCCTGCTCTTTACTTCCCTCTTCTATTGCTTTGCTTAAATTGTATGCTTGTAAGAGTACCTGCAGTTTCAAGTCATTTGTTTTGAGATTACATTTTTTGTTCGGGTGGCCGAGTGGTCTAGGTAGTTGATTTAAACTTACCTGTACAGATCTCTGTAACCTATCACCAAAACGGTGTGAGTTCGCGCCTGGGTTTGTACCATACAAAAACGGGTTGCGTTTAACTCGCATCGCACGTGATAAGGTTT
>JAULBM010060654.1:0-10303 GCA_032357055.1 Geukensia granosissima
TTGTCGGTGTCGACATAGGTGTTGTAGTAGGTTCAGATGTAGAAGTTTTTGTAGGTGTAGGTGTCGTTTTATTTGTAGCTGTCGATCTAAGTGTTGTTATTTTCGTAGGTGGTGTAGATGTCGTTGCTATCATGCTTGTCGATGAAAGTGTAGGTTTGGTTGTGGTTAAAGGTGTCGTTGTACTTCTATCTGTTGTTTTTGTAGATGCTGTTATAGTTGAAAGCTTCGTTATAGCTTGGTTTGATGAGGTGGTTGTAGGTTTTGTTGAAGTTTTAGTTGTCATTTTAGGTGTTGTTGTGGTTGTAGGTATCGTTGTAGTTGAAGGTGGTGTAGTGACAGACGTTGTTTTAGTTGTAGGTGTAGTTGTAGTAATCGGAATCTTTGTATGTGAAGGTTTTGTTATAGGTGTTGATGTAGTTGTAGTTATCGTTGTTGTAGGTGTTGTGGTTGCATGTGTTGTATGTGTTGTTGTCGTAGGTTTTTTGTCGTTGTAGGTGTTGTTGTCGTAGTCGTTGTGGTAAAAGGTGTTGTTGAAGGCGTTGTCGTTGTTGCAAGCATTGTTGTCGTTATAGATTTCGTTGTGGTTGTACGTGTTGTTGTCGTTGTAGGTGTTGTTGTTGTCGATGTTGGTGTTGTTGTCGTTGTAGGCGTTGTTGTCGGTGTAGGTGTTGTTATCGTTGTAGATGTTGTTGTCGTTGTAGGTGTTGTTGTCGTTGAAGGTGTTGTCGTGTTACAAGGGAAAGTCGGTTTTTTCTCCTTGATTATTCGTACGTCGATGTGATACACTTCCCACAAAGGGAACAACGCTTACAAAATCTTATTTTTAAACCAAACTCGGACTTCAGGAAATATGTTTTCGAAAAGGACTAAATATGCGAAAAGTTTTGATCGTAGGTGTTATCTTACATGAGCAATAGAAACTCGCAAAATATATTCGTGTTGTCTGGTTTATTTTTACAAATCGGCTGGTTTTATTGTAATCTGTGAAATGGAATCTCCAAGACCGTTAATTTGCTGATCATATTTTGGTACTTACTTTTTATTATGTTTTAAATAAATCAATCAATGCCTTTTTGAAATCCTCTTTATTTCTTTATGAAAGGCAGAAATTGAAAACGAAGAAAGAATTTCCCAGGCAAATTGTGGTTATATAACAAAAACGTGCAACCAGACCTATCTTTATATTTTGCTTATTTTGCCTTCAATCTTTACTTCGTTAATCATACTATCTTTTTTATTTCAGATGGACAATCGAACTTTTCCTTGCTTTTGGGGGGTAGGGGGTGGGCTTATTAATTTTGTTACTAAGAATTAAGTTTTAAGCCCGCCTAAAAAACAGAATTGTAACTGAAAAATTAGATACAACTTTTCTCTTTTTTACCGTAAACGGCTCTTTAGAGTGAGCAGGTAGTTGCAACTTGCTCCATTAGGGTCCTTGACTTCCCTTCAAACTTGTAAACTCTAAATGTTGTTGTTTACTACGAAGTGTAACATTCAGATTTGATGTCGGAGCAGGCATATCGTACCAGAACTCAATACAAATGCTGTCAGCTCTTATCTCAGGCGTTGACAATGTGGTTGTTAAACCGTCACTGAGACCACTGTGTTCAGCATTGGTTGCTGCGTAGTAACCTATAATAAGTACAGGCAAAGACCACATCACGTTAAAATGACTGTTTTAAGTTAATACATTTTGTATTAAAGTTATTACAATTTAAAGTTAAAACATTTTGTAAAAACCAAACCAACTAGCTTTAATAACAACAGTCTCAAATGCCCATTTCTGGACTAGATGTATCTATTTATCAAGGTAAAATCTCCACCAAAATTAACGACAAGAGGCACAATTTCTCATTCCCAATTGTTAATTTTCCCTACCTTGACGGGGACGTTCCTTTGACTCCTTTGTACGGTGTATACATTTTTCAGCTTGTTTTAATTAAAACATTCACTAAATTCTTTCATAAATATAAAGATATGGTATCAAGTTCGGATGTACTTATAACCATCTTATAAAACATGGGATATCACATCCTACTTTTTACGGAAGCGTGGTAAATAAAGCTCAGAAATTTAAACAAAATCCACTTGGTCTTTATAACTTAATAAACTTATTCGTAAAGGTTACCGTCATAGCATTATTATTAAATTTTTAAGTGTGGTTTTTATTGACTTTCTTGTTAATACCTTAATACGGAACTAAATAGTTTATACTTGCTATAACATTTTATACTCCCTGTCTTTATACATATTGGCATTTGTACTACCCATGTTTCCTTTGACTTCTAATGGTATTTAAACAGTAAATCCAATTCGACGTGTTTAATTTGACACCGTTGTGAGAGAAAACTTGGAATAGTGATCGGTTGCTTTGGGGTTTTTGACTAGCAGACAGCAACTGCGAGTACACTTTTCATGTCTATACTTTTGTAGTATCTTGTATTAATTTTTATTATATTTGTTATTGGTTTCCAGTATCGATCTAAAGAGTTAAATTCATTTCAACCGATTTTAATAGTGTTTTTTATTGTTGTTTGTCACACCACTGTCCCAGGTTAGGGGGAGGGTTGAGCGCTCACCAACCGGTTTATACCCGCCACAAACTAATGTGCCTGTTCCAAGCCAGGAACTTGTAGTCCAGTGGTTGTTGTTGTTTTGTTAGTCATTTATTGTTATATGTTCACCATTCTTGCTTTAGATTAGGTCGATTGTCGTGTTTTATGTATAGTTTCACAATTTGCATTTTGGGGCCTTTTACAGCTTCCGTTATGGTATGGACTCTGATTCATTGTTGAAGGCCATAATGGGACCTGTAGAAGTTTAAATTCTACTGTAACTTGGTGGGTGGCTGTCTCATGGACAATCATGCCACATCTCCTATTTTTATATAATCAGACATACAAGACAATCACATAATCCAGAGTAAGTTTATATATTTGTCAACTGGGATTATAGTCTAGACAATAGTATTGTTAAATAAGCATGAAAGCATTTTATAATTGCATTTATATTTATATATACACACTGTATTAATGTTTTGATATTTGTTTGTAACAGTTTTTGGGGTCATGTTTGCAAGGTCATTAAAATACAAAACATGAAGTATTATGTTAACTACTATAATAATATAGTGTGATTTTTGCTGTTGTATTAACCTTCTTTTAAGCCTAAAAACTAAGGTACTCACTAACACCGGTTGTCTGACAGAAGCAAACATATATCTTTTGCCTCAAATCTGTTATTTCTTTTATAACAAGGTAATTTTCATTTTATCATATACATGTACTGACCGCCTCGGTGGTGTAATGGTTAGCGTGCTCGCCTCAAGTGCGGAAGGTCTTGGGTTTGATCTGAGGCCTGGTCAAACCAAAGACATTAAAATTGGTATTTGCTGCTTCTCCGCTAAGCACACAGTATTTAGGAGTAAGAGCGAAGACTGGTTGGCCCAGAGTCGTAATAATGTGTCTGGGTAAAATGGCATGTCTTCCTGCGGACTGTTGCTTTCATGAGCTAGCACGTTAAAAAGCCAGCTCAGGGTGTCAGTCAAGGACAAAGCAGGGTTCATTCATCATCACCATATGCTCTCGTCCTGAATATGAATGAAATATTTGCCGCTGGATGTTAAGCAACATTCAATCAATCAATATACATGTACTGCTGTTTTTCTTACAGACTAAAAGCAACCTATTTATACTTAGGTGCCAGTCTACATAAGGATTATGCCAATGAAAATATCCCCCTATCCACAGGAAGTGCTTACATGTTTATAACTATAAACCAACTATTATTGATGTTCTGTAACTGACACAGTTTTAAGCTCAAATAATAGTGTTATGGTCAGCTGTCTGTTTTTAACAAATTTGTCCTTGTTCCCAAGAGGAACAAAAGTCTTAAGATATCATTAAGGGGAATCTTTTTAAAAGTGTAAAATGAAGGCACTTGTCTCTATTTTTTGGGGTTTCTATCGACACTCATGCCAATGAAAAACATACAATGGGGTTAAAAAAAATTCTGCAATGAGATCATATATTTGGTTGACTTTAATTTTTATGCTGATAATTCAGTGGGTAAGTGTTGTTAGTAACCCCAAATAAAAATAATAGAGACAAGTGGCTATGGTTTTAAATTCTAGATAGTTTCCTTCAGTGTTTACTGTCGGACATAGAAGAAGAAGGTTAGCTCATCCTTTTTAAATCCTAGTACTTTTACAGTAAAACCTTTGTAAATGTTTTGAGCAATAACTCCGACGGAATAGATTTGTAAAAATTATTTTACAGCTTTTACCTTGGAATGATTTCTACATTACAGTCTCTTATAATGTGCCTCACATTTTGGGAAATGCATTATGCTTAAGTAGACAGTAACATTAAAAATTGTGTTCCTAAATTAACAAAGTTTCGAAAAAAACAGTTTCTGTGTTTAAATTTTGGTTGCAACTAACCCATTAACTATAAAGTTACTTTTCATTTAATTTGTACTTACATTAATTGTTTGTTATTGAATCAGTAGCAGTTCTTGTATATCAAAAAGTGTTCTGATCATCTACTTGTCTTTGTTCTCATAAGATTTTATGATACATTATTCCTGGTATTAATGACCTCTGCCACTGTAAGGGCCCCTCACATTGATTTAGATTGAATTCCTTAAGGAGGTACCATACACCTAAAGGACATAAATCTGTAAAAATCATCAAAACATTTTAATCAAGTATCATTTAATATTAAAATAAATGCATCTCAGTGATCAAAATTTTTTATGATGAAATTACTTTATATCTATTGAAATAATTCCAGCAAAATGTGTGGTTCAAATTTCTTGAAATTTTCACGTTTTCTTCCATAAAAGTTAATGTCTAAACAAAATATAAAGAAAATTAAACAAGTGGAATTTATTTTCGTGATGGTGTTGGGTACCCCTTAAGGGCTTTGGCTCCCCAAATAACTCCTAGTATTGCAAGATCGAAGAACAGAAAATTATTTGAGAAAATAGCAACTTGAAATTGAGAGACATTTAACATAGGGGAGACAAACTAGAAGTATTCATTTTGGGCAATTCTAAACTATTGAAACAAAAGCATTTTGAATCATACTTGAAAAAATTCTAAATTTTGTCAAAGTGCCTCATGTTTTTAATTTTTTTAGGCCGCTTGGGCCCTTAATACGAGGAATGCTGTACTTTACTTGTATATGTATATTGCATTTAATTTGTGACATAGTCTTTATTGTTTTGTATTCTATATACAGAACTTATATATTATTATATACATATATATCAAGGTTGTTTTTTTTTTTGAATTTTTTAAAGAATATTTGATGTTTTTTATACATGTTGTTTGTTCGTACTTTGTTAAAACTTGTATTGTGATTACTGGATCATAGTAATGCTAAATATAATAATGTTATTTTAAAAGATTTTGATATCTTTTTTTTATCTGCAGGCCAAAAGTTTTTATCTTAGTTCATTAAATTTTATCAAGACCACACTTTGCAGTATTGTAAATTAAGTAAATAAGAGAATGTAGATAAGATTAAGATAAAGATTCCACATTGTAAGGAAATATGAACTAATAAATTCACGGCTCAAACTCAAGTGGCCATCTTAATCCTCTTTTTCAGTTCACAATGTTCCGTCTTATTTTTTGACATCTGTTATCTAAACAGTTCTTACCTTTGGAATTTAGCTTTTATAAAAAATAAAAGTTGGATTACCTTTTATTTAAAGTTTAAATCAAACACAAAATCGTGGGATTTTGTACGGAGTGTTCAGTTTGTAGTTTTTATATTCTATGAAATTCAGTTTAAATATTGCAATAAAAACTCATTTTGCGATTAGTAATAAATATATATCTACCTCTTTATGAAAACTTATATTTTCCTATGTTCTATACTTTTTATATATAACTAGTAGGTTAGAGTATTTAATATAACAATGTGTTTCAATATTTTGTTCGAAGTTTATCTGCCATTCATTGCAGATGATTTTAATTTGTTTTTCACTTCAGTTTTTTGTAGCAAAAAATTTCAATCAGTGGAAACGAAAATTTACAGAAAAAAGTTTAAGTTAGCATTTGATAATCTTATATTATTATTTATGTTTTGAATTGACAGGTTCTTACTGGATTTCTTGAAAAAAAATCATAGCCCATTTTCTGCCTAAAGGGTATACAAACATTGCTGTCATTGCTGAACAAAATCCACAGATAGGTCTTAATATTTACTCAAGTTTGTTTAGAACTAAACTGGTCTTGTAATCAAAATCCATGAAAAAAAACATTGTATTTACTTCTCAAATGACCTTTCAGGTGCATTTCATGAAATATTGAAATAAAAAGAAAATAACGATACTAACAGACAGAACTAATGCTTTGAAATATCTAAATCTTGAAAAAAATATCAAATCCTGATTTCCACCAAGGGTGCTGGAGTATAGAAATAGGCTGTTAATTTTCTCGGCCTACAGGTATTACCCTTGATAAAGCATCTGTTGGTTCGGTGGATTGTTTAAATACTCAACCACCCCAAGAATAGTGGGGTTAAAGAAATTTGTTGCACAGTTTCTCTGCCAGGAGAAAGAACTCCTCCTAAGGGGTCGTCTTGGTTGGAAAGGATGTATAAATTCTCATCTTGTCTCAGATGGGAACTTTAACGCCGTGCCCTGTGTTAGAAAAATGCCACACACTAAGCATGTTGAAGATGATTTTGAAACAGCTTGTAATGAGTGGTCCATAGGTGACCACTTGCTTAGGCTAAAGTTCCCGCCCCTACCCAAACAGTAACAATTTGGCATCCTGTGGCTATTAAATTCCCTGGCCTAACCCCCAGCTAGCCCCTTATATGATTTATTGTTTGGTAACTTGTTCTCGTCCTGTACATGCATGAAATATTTGCTACTAAACATTAAACAACAATGAATCAATGAATGAATAAATCAATCAGTCAATCAATCATTTAAATTGAATCCTGATTTGAATCATCCTGAAGTTTTTAGTAACAAATACATGTATTGTATTCACAACAGGCTATTATAATTACATACAAGTTCCTGTTTTGATTTTTAAAAAATTTGTGAATTTATATGTATTTATATGTATTTACTGATACAATGTACATTAATGTATTAAATTTTAATATCAACTTTGTTATAATTTTGACACATTTGATTTATTTTTACTTTCTCAAGTGTGAGATTGATTAACACAATATCAAATAACTTTTAAAAGTGGTTTTATTATTGGGTCTTGACGAGGACTTCATTTCAGTCTTAATGTTGTTTAGTTTTGTTGGTTGTTGGACATATAGAAAACTCTGTAGTGTACAAAAAACATGTTTCAAATGATAGATATGGATGCTAAGACACATTTAACATCACATTTGAACATATGTTAAAAGAAAGAATGCAGGAGGCAAGATTTGCTTTAAGGATATATTAAAACTTCCTGAGTTACAGTTTTCAGATACATTTACTGGATATAAAGGTGGATTAAAAAATAAATGCTCTGCTGCATTGCAGAACAACAATAAAAACAGTAAATCAGAAAAAAATAGTCACATGCCACCTTCTCATATATGCTCCAGCATTTAAATATGATTAATTTGAAGGTGTTTTTAGGTAAGGTGTCCTTAGAATTGTTGGATGCAGGGTTCTCAACTATTTTATTAGTGATGTAGAAAATTTAAGACTCTTTATTTCAAAATTATCAGTATGAATCTTTATTTGTTTTTGGAATGGTTTAACTTTGTATATTTGATAAAATCTGATTTTCTTTATTCAGTGATATTTTGTGAAAAGCACTTTTTGACAATTTTTTACTTTACTTTTTGGATGTTTTCAGAAAATTTAAGACCTGCAAAAGCCTCAAGTGTATATACAAAAATGATTTTTTGAAAAATTTATTCTTCTGTAATTCATTCATGAATCATAAATCCCTTGAGTAATTGGTGTACTACCCTTTTTGATTTTTCTGTAGGAATAAAATGAAAACTTTGACAAAATAAAAAAAGGTGGCCCTCATATTTTGTCCAGGTGTATACATTATGATAGTTAAAAGTTATGTAGACTGCATACCTCAAAAAAAGTTATCAAAACTAGATATACTCATAGTACTAATAAACCAATATCACAGTACTTTTTAAAATAATTTTAATAATGATTAAAGATGCTTCATATATAAAGTTATATATAGAAAGGTAAGGTTTTGTTTTATTTATGAAATTGATTGTGATGATATATATATTTCTGTTAAGTTTTTTATTGTGATGTTATACTCTTGTTTTGTTGTCTGTTATATAATTGGATAAATCAGGATGGCATTTAAAAGGAATAAATTGTTGCATTAAAATTTGTTTATTTTGTTTTATCACATATTTGTGATAAATATATGAAGATATTGCTTATGACTTCAGATCTGATATCGGGGTTGATATATACTCTACATTGTAAATCCATATCATGCCTGCCATTAGATATATGATAAATAGATCGTTAGATGGCTGTTTCATAGCATTGATATTAATGTTAGAGGTTGCATGGTGATAACAAATAATTTGTGTGTTCTCTGGCAGTGCGGATGCATCTTAAGGAATATGTCAGCTTCCAACGAAAATAGGTAAAGACCAACATTTCATGCTTAAGAACCCGGGATCAATTTTAAGACAGACCATATATCTTAGGTACCGTACTGTCATGTAGCTTGGTTCTTAAGCATCTTACGCTATCTGTTTGCATTACACCATAAAAGGCCATTTTGACTAAAATTTATGATTCATTGACTCAGGTTCAGTTAAACGTCTTACCTCATATCTATAAAAAAAAATATGTGCCCTTCCATGACGAAAATTGGGAGTCGGTCAGCATCCAACCCTAATTTATATATGAGTCTCTTTACTACCCCGACGCTGTTCTCCAAAGTGTTTAATTCGGCGAAACTACAATGTATTTAAAAACCACCACATGTTGTATGTGCCTGTCCAGAGCAAGGAGTCATTGCTGTTTTTGTCTCTGTGGTGGCATAGATGTGCCTTTAACAGTAATTATTTTGCTGGTTACTTCACATTTGTACAAGATATATTTGGGGCTGTTTAGATCACAACAGAAGAGTTGGTTTAGCCATCTTTCTAAACATCTGAAAACTGTTAAGATTTTTTGCGGAAGTGTATTTCGGTCCTTTCGACATTTTCCCAATACCTGTTCATTTGATAATACAATTTGGCGAAATCCTGTAATGCAAATTGCTGAGCGCGTTGCGCTTTCCAGTAGCGTAAGTTAAAATAGAAATTGTAAAATCAATATGGCGCCAAACAACGAAACATGTTGAAGTGTATGTTTATATATTTTATTACTAGTGTATGATAATATACCTAGACAAATATAGATAAATAATCCTCCTCTGAAGGTAGTATTGTAGCAGGCACAATAAAAATGAGGTATTTGGTTGACTTGTAGCTGCAGAGGGATGGCAAGTTTTCAAATTGTGACTAAAAATGTTTGAATTCGCTTTAGAAGAACTCAAAAACGAAATCAAATATAATGCATCTGATTATATGAAAACTCTCCCAATGGAGCTACATGTATATAGCTAACGCCTTACATCAAATGTTAGCGTTAATTAAAATACAATTATAAAATATAATAGTTTTTGCATTATTTGATTGACATATTTTTAGATAAATGCATTTCCATTCCCACAATGTATTTAATGAGACCATTCCAAGCCTCATTCGTCTTCTTTTTGGTCAGCCATTCCTTTATGCACAGAAACAGTAATTCGTCTGATATTTTCAGTTTCTATTTGATCACAGCGCTCATCATTCATTTGATTTTCAGAAGTTCCAGGTAGTTCGAAATTTATTTGTTCTTCAAAGTGTCCACTCTCTAAAATTCAACAAATCGCAAAAGTAAGAAAAAACACAATTAAACTGCATTATTTGATACACAAAAAGCAAAAGCATAAATAATTTTCATAGCGAATTACCGTGATCTATTGAATATTGAATATCTTATTGAAGATCATTTTTGTTTCAAGCTGCTGAACCAACTGCAACCAAACTTAATTGGAATGGTCCAAAATGTGATCGGCACCTGCGCCCGCCAACCAAGATGGCCGCCACAGCCACTTGTTTCAAAATACAACAATATGGGTAATTCACTTCAAAATTGTTTTTGTCTGAAACAGTCATGAGCCAAATGCAAATCAAAGTTCGTTATAAGGTCTTTGGATAGAAGAGGGGGTGGACAGGGGGGGGGGGGGCGGGTGCCCAGGCGAAGGGGGCCGGGAACCGGGCGTTAAGGGGTAGGGCACCGGGCG
>JAULBM010060665.1:0-10303 GCA_032357055.1 Geukensia granosissima
GTCATAATGAAATTCGAGGGATCACGGGTAAAAAAGGCAAATACATTTTGGCAAATACCACGACAGAGGGGAAAAAAAGGCATATTCTTCATGCATATATTCCAGCAGCTGGAAAAATTACCGAAATCGTGAAAATATTATAAAATACACTGCTTGTCAACTAATCAGAATCCAGGATTCTTATATAAGGTGTAATTAATATATTTAAGTCCGTGCGATTCATGCTATTTTTTGTTTTTCTTAGACCTGTACTATATTTAGGTCGGTCGCTGTTTCCAGGGGAGTCCAATAAGTGCTACCGACAGTGAATTGCATAACGGTTTACTAGATTTTCTAAACGTTATGTTTCCGCGGTCATAGCGTTTACAGAAATACTTTTGTTGTTTAATATTTAATATTTAAAAGATATGCGAAAGCCACGATCCACATTTTACACACGTTTGTAAAAAATATTCAAAAGCCAAATTTAATTGGGAAATTCTGTAATGTCGTTTTAAAGAAAAAATATGGAATAATAATCAAAAGCCAAATTTAACTGCATTCAAAACTCATTTTCTTAATATACCTTCACGTTAGGGGTCAACAAATATAGCAAGATCAGTTAAACATTATGAATTTCTAGTGTTATTAATAACTTGTGCTATAGTTTCGATAGTCAAGAAATTAGATATCATTTATATCTAGTGACATATTTTCTTGCTCTAAAGCAATCAACTTCATTACAACAATGGAAAATATATTCATATTATGTATACTATATTCAGTTATTTCCCATATTTATAAGACAAAAATAAAAACGTCATCCAAGAAAATATAGGCTAGTAAATTACATTACAAAATAATAAAAATGTTCTCTTATTAAGAGGTCAAACATAATTTCATTCGTTTCCTGCAAAGCAACACATTTGCTTTCAGACATTGTTTAGCATTCCTTAGTTTATATTAATTGAAATGTATCTATTGAGAGATTTTCTTGAAATATTTGTTTTAATATATATAACACAGGCAAAATCTATTAATTGTTGTGCGACAACTGGAAGGGCTCCGATAAAAATTTGTTATTCATGATGTTACTTAAGATGACTTACTGGATTATTTTCAGACATGTTCAGTAATTGTCTGCACTGGAGGAGAAAATCCCTATTTAGTTTATGATTTGAAGATCATCGGTCAAGGTACCTAACTAAAATATTTTTTTCTTGAAAAAGGTTTCAAGGCTTGAAATATCTCTGAATTAATCAAATAACTAATTTCTTTAGTCATAAAGGTAAACTTTCATGTCAGAAAGATATAACCTCTTTTGTCTCCATTGTGTTACCGAGGAATAATTATCAGTCTGCAAAAATGATTGAAGTCGAAAGTTAACACCTAAAACTTACCTGAAAAAAGCACCGGATACATTTGTATGATGGAAACTAGTATATAAGAGAATAAGCATTAACGATAAAGTTGTGACATTGTGCATGAAACTCTAATTTCAAGTACTTGTCATTATAAATTGTTGGAAAGTTTCTAGTTTCCACATTTGTAAGCGGAAGATCGTTCTTTAAAATAACTGTGTTTATTACATCGTAGTTCATTTCTCTAAGATATAAGCATTAAACTTACATTTTCTCAAACTCTGCAAGTGCACGAAGGTTAATAAATCCCTTTTGGTTCATGATTTGGACTTTGCCATATTCTTTTAGATTCATGAACATAGAACGGTGCCATAGGTAGCTTCCCTTCGATACTTTATCATATCCTAGAAGGTAAACAGGACAAATATTAATATCTAAAACTTGACAAATGTATGCATCATGCGGCATATTTTCGCGTCGTACTTGCTCAGTGTGTTATTTAAAACATTGGTATCCATAATTACTGAAGTTTTATTTTGCCTCTGTTTTATCTTGCATTTTAATTTGTTATTTCCTACCATACGATCACACTTTGACAGCACACACTTTTTCTTAATGTCGTTCGCTATTACCAATATTTTGTTGGTACCTTTTTCTAAGCTCCTTGCCTATCCATTTTTGATAGCACTTAAACTCTTGCTCATAAATATGCAATATTTTTATTTTGGACCTTATATTAGAAATAGGTATAGACTTTATCAAGAATCATTCTTATGAGTAAAAGGCAGATAATCCTTGCAGGTAGGTATTTGAGGATAGTTAAATTATAAAATTGGAGGAAATTTCATTGAACGGATTCTATCCGCAATACAAATTGAAATTTTTTCACAAAAATGTGGGTTTCGAAAGTCATAAAACTAGCCATCGGACAAAAATCTTAAGTCGGACACTATTGTAGCTTGAAAGTAAAATAATGATATTTGCGTAAAGAGTTTTGGCATTCTGGCGCATAATTTTTACATGCAAGTTGAATTTTTGACTCAGAAATTGTCAATATTCCATATTTATACTAAGGTAAAAATGCCACGCATGTGATACATGCGTGACATGCATGTGTCACATATGTGATTTCCCACACATGTGTCATATGCGTGTCTACACTTATGTTTCACATGCATGTTACGCATGTTTCACGCATGTGAAATAAACGTGATACATGCGTGCCACGCATGTGTCACAGGCGTGTCATTTTACATGCGTTTCACATGTGTGGACTGTATCACCCAAATATCTTATTTTTAATCAATTTATATTCCAACTTAAAAACATATGTGAAACATGCGTAATTTTACACGCATGTGCCACATGCATGACACACATGTGAAACATGTGTGTAACCACATGCGTGTCACATGTGTAGCATTTTTCGTCTCATTCACATGCATGTCACATGCATGTGAAACACATGTGTAACGCATGTGTCACATTTGTGGCATTTTTGCCGGTGTAATAATGAAATTTCGAATTGTTTCAACAAGAAGGTTTGAGTTTCAATTTGACTTCCTTTGTTTTGGTTTTTTTTCCTTTTTTTCCTTTACATTTACTCGAAATAACAATTTTATTGGCTCTTAGTATCTTTGTTACAGTTTGTTGTATAAATCCATGTAATTCTATTACATTACAAATGAAAATTTAGACCTTTCACCCCTTCTGGCCACCTAACCCCTCGACCGCTCGGTTAAAGGGTAGATTTTGCTCAAACTGTGAGTGTCTTCTGTGAGTATTTTTGTGAGCGATTGTTATGTATCATTTTCAATTTGTCATTTCAGTCTGTTTCTATTTAATGTTTAGTATGCTATTGTTCCCTTTCCTCAATCTTCTTTTTGAAATGTTCTGGTCTGTCTCCTGGGAAGTTTTGTGATTTATTGTTTCCTCTACTTTTTGCCCAATGGTCTTTTCTATCTTCTGATCTATTGTTCTGTTTTTCTTTTATTTTATTCATGTTCTAGTCTGCCTTGTGTCTAATGTTGTGTATCCTATAGTTTATCTTCTGTCTCCGCTTCCTTTGGTCTTTTCTGCCTTCTTTGTAATGTTTCTGAACTATAGGTTATCTTCAGTTTTATAGACTTTTGGTCATAGTCTTGTCAGTCTTCTGTGCAATGCTTGTGTACTGTAACTTATCTTTTATTTCCTCTACTTTTGGTCGTGGTCTAGTCTGTGCAATTTTTGTGTACTATATATTATCACCTTTTATCCGTTAGTTTTTTGTTTTTGTTTTTTTCATGGTCTAGTTTGTCTTTTTAAATGTTTTGTGAGCTGTTGTTCTGGTTCCTCTTTTTGTTGTCATGGTCTAGCGTGAGTGTTTTGTGAGCTATTGTTCTGGGTTTTCTTCTTGTTGTCAAGGTTTAGGCTGTCTTCTGTCTGTCTTCTGTGTAACGTTTTGTGTGCTTTTAATCTGTTTCCTCGTCGTTTTGTCAAGGTTTGACTTATAGTTTTCGTTTGCCCCTAAGGTATCTTAAAAATTTTAATGATATCTTAAGTAAAAGGTTAAATATCATTAAAATTTTTAATGACATCTTTAGTAAAAGGTCAAATATCATTAAAATTTTTAATGATATCTTTGGTAAAAGGTCAAATATCATTAAATTTTTTAATGATATCTTTAGTAAAAAATTTTAAAGATATCTTTAGTAAAAGGTCAAATATCATTAAAATTTTTAATGATATCTTTAGTAAAAGGTCAAATATCATTAAAATTTTAAATGATATCTTTAGTAAAAGGTCAAATATAAAACTAGTCTATATCGCAAATTAAGTTGGTTCAAGTTAGGTTAATCGACTGTAACCTCTGGCCGAAACCATGTCAAAAAAGACAAGACATATGTGGACATATTTACAATTAATATTGCCACAAATTTGAATATCGGTTTAGTTTTTGGACAAAAGTACAAAATGTGGTCGTTCAAGAAGTACAAAGTCAATATGATTAAAACCGTGAAAATTATAACCGAAATGCTAGTTTTTTGTCACCCATTGGTAACAAACAAACTACTTTAGTGTTTCCTTATGCCATATTTAATCGATGATGCAACAGATAAAGTCCTGAGATGTATTTTTTTATTAATTGATTGGATGCCTATCTAGTCGATAATCATACCACACCTCCTATCTATTTTTAAAAAGCTAGCATTAGAATAACTGATACGATATTTCTGCTTACCTGATAGATACATTTGTTTTTCTAATTCTGTTCTGACAGCCCAGTCCTGCAGAGCAATATCTATAGATTTTGCCATCATTTGTGGTATAGGTAAGCCGTGAGTGTCCAATGTTCCTACAACCTCTCGTTTTTCCCTGTCCTTTCCAGATATAACGGTAAAACATAGTATGGAAGCTACAAGGAGAAGTTTTGTGGTCATGATGGCTTCTGGAAATAAAAAGGATAAATAAGTCATATGTATGTTCATAAAATTGACAACATAGTTTATTTTTTAACTGCTCTTAATAACCAGAAAGGGATATTATATATGGGCAGTGCCCTGTAGGCAAAACTGTATATACCGTATACTATATCTGATTGAATGAACTCGGAAATAACAAGTAATTTTGTCAAACTTCTCTCAAAGGCGATTGCCCGAAACATTTTTGAAGGTTTTATTGTGGAATACATGTATCTCTCATGTCAAAAGTTGGTAAAGATGTGACAAAAGATGTAAAAAAGATAAGTTATAATGAAATGAATAAGACCAAAATAAAGACGCTGACAAACAAATCGGGTTTTCTTTTAAATTTATTTACGACAATTAATTTATCCATTTTGATTTATTGTCATCCAGCGTCCGTTCATATTCGGTTCAAACATATGGCTTATTCAAAGAAAATATCGTATTTTCTGCAAACTCTCATAATCTTCGTCGGTTTTTGTCAAAACAAGGGTACGAATTACAAATATATTTTGCCAAAAATATTAATTTTTTGTAATTTCTTTTGTGCTATCAAAGTTTTGTTAGTCGGATGGAAATAGTTAATAATCCTTGATCCTTTATTCAGTGAATATAAGCATATTTTTAGTCATTTATATGTCAACTTTATGACGTAAAATCATACAAATTTATTTTTATAAGAAATTAATTGTCGTGATTATGTTATAAACAACAATTGTGAAATGTTCCTATTTCTAAAAACATTAATTTGACGGGTGTTGAATTTTCAGCCAAAAAAATGTAGTGTCAATATCGTGCGTTACTTTCACATATTTGACACCACATATATGTTATCTGCTATTATGCGGATATCGTCTCTTAAAAGACAGATCGTCACATTTATCGTATTGGTTTATTCAAAATTTAGGACAAGTGCTAAAACATTTCCCGCCTTAACTAGTGTGGATATGGAGTTTTGTAAGAAGTAAAGTTGTAGTCAGACTTGATATTGTAAACTTCAGATTAAAACGTATACCATTGTTTTTGGTTGGTTTCCATTGTATTTTAATAGTTCACCGCCGCAAGTGTGGTAATTATCTGTTAAACAATATATCATATTTTGAATAATACTTTTGTTTGCACATGACCAAAAATGCATGGGAAATTTCGACAGGTATTGATAATAAAAGAATGCATTCATTATAACGTAACAATATGGTTTTTTAAGTGACTTGTCTCAAACTTTATTTATGGATATCAAAACCAAGTCGAGCCATCATTTTGTATGGATAACATTTTTGGACACAGTAATGTGCTACAGTCCTATTCCTGTAACAGTTTTCATAAAAATCATTCAAAAAAGAAAAAAATTCCCATTTATCTAGAAAACGGTTAAAAAGAAAGAATAAGCTCTTACTAAGGTAATCTAAATAAAAAAAAACTTTGAATCGGATAAGAAATAATATCAGGAATTTTTTTTATGTTTTTTCACATAATATTACAAGTAAAATGTTTGTAAATTTCAAGGCTTTACCGAACGTGCACAGAATTCTTTATTCTTTGGGTAGAAAAAAATTCCGCTGAGTGATTCTTAGCTAACAGCAGTAATTGTCCCAAAGATTTTATTTAGTTATAAATCAAATAGTCGATGGATTATGACACCTATAAATATTTTCCAACAACTGTGGGTCATAAATATTCAGGAAACTTACTAAAGTTGGAACATGAGGAATGTAAACAAAATTATTAAAATTGCACTTTTTGCTTCATTTTATTAAAAAAATCTATGCAAAATGAAAATTTGCCAAATGCAAAATTTCTCAAAAAATTTTCAGAATATTTAGTAAGATGCATTTTCCAAGTATAGAAACATCGTGCATCATGTCTTTGTTGACTAATATAAAAAAATATACCAACCCTGTCAGTACCTGGTTATGCATTAAAAGAACTTTTATTTAACATATAAAATACATGAACATATTTATATTCAACACATAACTATAAAGACATCACGTAATCAATTGTTTTTGACGGGTATCGAATGTACTTTGATAGATGGCTTAGTCAATTGTTTTAGTATTGCTACATCATCACCGATGTCATAATTAAAGAGGACAATTATTTTTCTAGTACTAATATGTCATTTTTAACCAAAATTTATTCAACTTTATAATGCAATAACGTCTTAAATGATAAAACTATGCTTAATTACGTAAAATGTGTAAAATTCTACCACTAAACGTGATTTCATTATAAATTCGACATTGTGTAAATATTCTAATCACCTTATTCTCCTTGTAGGTATACTAATATGACCCTTGAATGTGGGTTAAGAAAAAGTCATTGGTCTTAATACCGGGAAGGTGTGAATATATGAAAATGATAGAAATATTTTCCAGAAGATGGATCTACTATGAACTAATTAATGCAAATGAGATGGAAATCAAAAGATAGCTAACTATGAAGACACTTTCAAAAACCCTTTGTTTATAATTAGAAGATTTTTATCATAAAAATCAAAGAGAACATGTTGAAATTTAGGGATATTACCTTTTTAAGTTTTCAGGACCTTTTCTTGTAATTTAAAGATGCCAAATTCTGGCTAATCCGAGTATCTATTTTTTGCCTGTTATCACGAGCAAGTTTTAACAAGGTTATCAAAATAATCGTTTCCCCACAACATTTTTTCTAGACAATAGTCTTCACCAACAAATTGTTAAGTTTCGTCATCAAAAGTTAGTCAAAACTTGTACAAAATTCTATCATAGATATAAAGATATCAGATATAAACTAAATTTCAATTGCACCTGCAGAAAATTCATTAAATACGGTATATCATACGCAAACTTTTATGGTAATGTGGTATATAAAGCTCGTAAATTTAAAAACAACCCATTGGGAATTGTCAGTTACTTGAATAAACTTTCATCTTTATTGTTGTCTACTTTGTTATCAGCATAAACTCATTTGTCAATAATTTACACCAAAACTAATTTCAGTCACCATTTTGTGGAAAATTTTTGTCCTACATAATGTCGATATACTTTTGGCACATGCACCTTGTTTTCTTTGATTATTAATGAATCCAACCGGACGTGTTTTAATTGATTTAGCTTGAGAGAACATGGTTTGTTATCAACTGTGTTTGGAACTAGCTCTCAGATTTTCGAAGTCGGTACATCTTGTTATCTCCTGTTTTATTTGTTATTGTCTGCGCACTATGTATCGACTCTAAAAGTTAAATCTTTTACAGTTTAGGCCTTTAAATCTTTTTCAAACTCATCTCTTCCTATTATCTACCAGTCCGATTATCTTGACTTTTGTTAATTCTTTGTCCCCGTTGTATTAGAGGTTTCTAAAGAATGTTCTGTGTGGTTGGTTATATTCTAATATACATGTTTCTCTTTCATTGTGTATTGCCATGATTTAAATTTTAGTTGCTTTTGTTCATCAGATTCAGATAATATAATTATGATTTTAAAAAATTGTCTTAAAATGTGAGAATGTTTCCGGATATTAACCTGCTAGAAAAGGAATTATCTCTGTGCATGTAAAATGTATATGTTTCGCGGCACGTCTTGAAGCATGCAAACTGCATTCACTTTAAATAAAAGTTCTTTTGAAATTAACCAATGTTTTAATTGAGGTTTTAATTTCCGATATCACATTTTTTTTCAAAACAAACCCAAATTGTAAAACAAGACACATGGCTGTAGTAGATCAATTCTTAGGGCTTTTATCTGAACACTTGAACCGAAATCAAACTCCGAGAGCTTACACTGCACTGAACGCTGAAATTCTATAACCTCAATGTTTAACAAAATTGGGACAAAAAAAAACAAAAATTCTAAGAATTTTAGGGAAAGAAATAAAATTATCGAAACATTGTCGCACAGTAGCTCAAAAAAGGGGGAGCAAGTGTGGAGATCTAACTTTAATTACATTATAGATTGAATATAATTAAAACCAATTATTTCTCGAAAGCTAAAAAGTGTTCAGAATCCGTTCAAAGTATAGAATGAAATTCGATCTTGACTCTTTTGGAATCGTTGGTTCGAGACCTGTACCGATTAGTACTTTTTGAATCTGCACAATATTTGCAAATTATTCTATCACGAACCTAAGCTATCAACGGGTGGAGATATGGACAATTGTTAATAAAAGTGCAATGCCAGACAAAAATATTGCCTTATCATTACATATTTTATATCAGTCCACAATCAGGTGCCGATAAAATCGTCTGTGGCAATTTCGGGCGGTTTTGTTATAAAAGGACATTTTCACACCAGCTGGCTTGATCATTAGATACCTGACATACTTTATGATAGATGTACATGATGATATATCACCACAAATTATTTGTAAATGATGAAATAAAATAAAAAGTTTATGTCCATAAGTCTACTAATCCTTTACTTATATTAAAACAACATAGTCAAAAATGATGAATTTAGGACTTTTCTGAATTACCAATTACCCAGAGGAAATAAATTCTTCAAAATCTGACATTTTCATTGTGGACTAAAGGGTTCTAACTGTGGGTTGTATTCTTTAATATTTATAAGATATAAGTAATGATTAATTATACAGCATAGTGGAATTTTTTTCACCGTAAATATTTTATTTGTTTTTCTCTGTTTACATTTCATTTTGCTTATATAATAAAAATATATCCCTTGATCTGAAAATTTAAATTAGGTTAGATATTATAATTTCCAAATGTTGGTAGCTTGCATTCATAAAAATTAGAAAGAATATACAATTATCTAATGAATTACCTCAGAATGATTATATTAGCATTAAGGAAAGCAGTAATAATTTTTGTATCTCAAATACATCTCATTCCACACTATAAGGTACAAAAGGACTAAATATTAAAATACCACTCCTTGTGACGAACTCTAAAAGAGGCCTTTCTTTTAGTTTTTTTTTCCTTAAAAATATTTTTCACATAATATTACGTTATAATAAAAATGTCTGTAAATTGCTTGGCTTAACTGAAAGTGCAAGGATTAATGTTTTCGTTTAGGGATGTTAAAAAACTATTAACAGAGGCTAACAACCTTAAGATTTTTATTTAGTTCTAGATTGAATGGTCGCTGCCTTATGACACCTATTAATATTTTCAAAAAATAATGTGTCGAAGAGATCTTCAAGAAATGTACAAAAGTTGGAAAACAGGTAATGCAACCAATTTTTAAAAAAGAATCAAGAGAATTCAAAGATACCAATGGGCAGTCAGAAATCGCCAAATGGGCAGTCAGAAATCGTTCAATCAGAAGACAGACAAGACCGTGGCCAAAAAACACGAAAAAAATATAAACATAGCACGCACGACAGCACACTTGAAACTAAAACTAGAGTAACTGAATTAAAATTGAACTTTTTGGTAGTCAAATGATTCCAAAAGTCACCTACGTAATATTTTTTATTTGAAAATACTTTATTAGTTCATGCAGAACAAAATGACAAAAACAAGGTCTTCAGCGATTATAAATTCTTCGTTTTTCCCAGCTTAAGATGCACAACATCCAAACGAAA
>JAULBM010060676.1:0-10302 GCA_032357055.1 Geukensia granosissima
AGAAACTTAAATTAAAAACAGCCTAAAATATTGAATTACTGAATAAAACGTAAAAATAATTTTATAAGGTAATAAAAAAATCTTTTTAACCGTAATAAATAAACAACATTAGATAGGGCGTGTTAAATTTTTTATTGATGTCCCAACACATATACAGTGAAACAAGAAGCAATCTCAGTACTTCAAATGTTATCGGTGGGTTATGTTGCCATATTGTTGTCTTATAAACTCGTTCAATTTCTCTTTTTGATCTAAATTTGACTTGGAAATTCTTGATATTTTATGGCGTAAAACATTTTTTTTTTATTTTTCTTTTAGTGGGAAATGGCACGGCGACGTCAACATTCATTACTATGGAAGATACACAGCGTTAGATTTCTGGAATCTTGTCACTAAGATACAACGCGTCCGCCATGAAAATGTAGCCTTATTTATGGGAACTTGTTCCGACTTTAACAGATATGCTATTGTTGAAAGGTAAAGTCACTTGTCATTCGGTTTGCCTCGTCTTTTACCTGATTTTTGATCGTCTGTGTTTAGAAATGTCGATTGCCCTTTCTTTAAATATATCACACGTCTATTTTTGGAGAGACCAATTGGCCATTTTCGTAAATGTAGAACCAGTCTCAGTCATTTACATACCCAACAATGCGTAACATGTACAGACCACAAGTGGTAAGCTTTTGTTTAAAGGTTGATTGGCATTATGATGGGACATGGGCACAATAAAAGACAGACTATTACATATCAACTATTGCTGAAATGTAAATTGAGGGGGGTGTACTTTTTCGGGACGCCGGGATTGCGATTTTTAATCGACGGGAATTCGGGATTTGCCATTTATTTACTGGGAATTAAGGATTCGAACGGAGTTGGAGTACGGAAAAACAATATTTTTGCATCGGGAAATCGGGATTTTTATGATTCCGAAATAGCGGATTTGTCTTTTTATGTCCAAAAACTTGATCAGCAGTGCATTTTTTCAAATTTATGATCCCGGCTCACTCGTAAGCAAACTATACTCCAAACACGAGAAAATTTCAAAATTTTAAACTTGAATTAACGGGAATTCGGAAAAAGCATTTTTGTTTAACGAGAACTTCGGGATTGCCAGATTTTTTTCAACGGGAAGCCGGGATCAGAACCCCTCCTCCCCCAAAATTGCTGCAAGGGTAACCTTGTATGTTTAGTGATATGCAAATTTACCAATTTGAATATATATGGGGAATTTTTGTGTCGTATGCTTTTAGCAGGGCGATATATAGGAACCACGAAGTCGTCTTTCGACCGCTTCGTCGTCGGCGTCACACTTTCTAATCTAATAAGTACTACTTTAAAACCACTAAACAGATTTTTACCAAACTTTCACAGATTCTTCATTTTGAGATGTAGTGTTGCACCTCCCCTTTAATTTTTTTCTTTAATCTTGCTGCAATGTTTACTTGTAACATGCAGTAAAAAAGGGGGTTACCATTACTTATCGGTTATTCCTCCTTAAAAACACTCTATAGCCCTTTCCGTAAACCCATTTCCGGCAGGCCGTGGTTCCTACTAAAATTGAAATTTACCATTCTGGTTCATGGCTTCCGAAAGTTTCCATAGATAAACGCGCATAATTTTCTGTCGAGGACAAATAGTTAAAGCTTTCATTTTAAGTTTTTACAAAATAAAATGTGGAGCCTAAATACCTTAACTATTTGTGACAGTCGTAGATAGCAAATGCTTTAAGATAAAGTACAGGGGGGTCGGGTTTTTCTCCTTGCTCATGCTTACGTCGATGTGGTTTACTACCCACAAAAGGGAACAACTCTTACAAAATCTCAATTTTTAAACCAAACTCGGACTTCCGGAAATTCGTTTTCGGATAGTACAAACTTTCACTTTTCTTTTTAAATGAATGTAGTATTGCACCTCATTTTCTATTGTACCAGGAATTCAGCGTTGTAAATTCTTACTGCAGTTTTGACTTACAATATGCAGAAAGAGGGGAGGAAATAATTTTTAATCAGCTACTCCTTCTGCACAATTAAATAAAAATGAAACAAATTTTAAAGGAATCCTTATCAATAGAGGTAGTATTGCACCTGTTTTTAAATTTTTCCAGAAATTTGGCTGCAATTTCCACTTGCAAAATGCAGTGAAAAAAGGGGTGCCATTACTAATCGGCTGCTCCTACTTTACCACTCAATAAAAATTAAACAAATTTCATATCAATTCATTTCTTCATCAATACATGTAGTATATTGTAACTCTTATTTAATTTTGTGAACTTTTACTGCCTATTTTGATTTGCAATATGCTGAATAATTAATCGCTAATCCGCTCCTTTCACAACTAAATCATCGCAAGGTTCAAAACGACTAATTCACCTCATATTTTAAGAAATGAAAACACTTTTTTATGAATTGTTTTATGTAAGGATGTAATATCAAGCAGCCTTTTTAAGATTTTGCATTCAATGTCTGTATAATGAAGAGGTAAATGTTCAACCTGTCGAGGTAGTATCAGCAAACAATTCTTTAAAACACATTGAGTAGATCCAGTTTAACTTACCGTCAACAACACTTAAATGAACCAGTTATATTGTACATCAGTCTCTCATGTATTCGTTTTTGTTTGGCTAATTTGGTAATGTTGAGATGTTTGTTTTGTTTCAGTATACAAGATGGTGTTTCTCTATATGAGCATATACATATCCAAAAAGAAGTGTCCAGTATGCAGTCTAAGATCCAGTTGTTACGTCAGATATCACATGGTATGGGGTACTTACATGCAAAGGGGATCGTAGTGAAGAATCTCAACACAAGGAATATATTCCTATGCCCCAAGGCTCGAGTCAGCGTGATGGATTATGGGATTGTTGAGCCTCAACATGATAGGTATGACCTTTACAATATTTCAACCACCCACAAAAGTAAAAAAAAAATTGAAAGGGCGTTTAGCAGCGGTTTTGTCGTTTATAAAATTCGTCCTTTCCTGTATGAAAAATAGTTGATTAGTTGAGTACCCTTTGACAGAAAAAGTTAACTGCCATTATTAACATAACAAATTTGATTTTCTAAATTCAAAATGCTGATAAGGACTAGATTAATGGTTTCAAAAAGGTTATTTGTTTTGAATAATCATCCGTCATTTTCCGTGATATTCAAATCATGTGATTTACAATTTAGTGGAAACATTACAAAGCAAAGTTATTAAGGATCGCTTTTACATTAATCTTATCGAACGATTTTATGATACGAACACAAGACTTATATCAGTGTATCATCAATGTCATCACGATGAGAAATGATTCTGAATTTATCAAAAACTTTCAGTCTATAATTAAGATGGAGTTTATGTGCCTCTCTCAAAGTTGATGTGCTTCTCTCAAAGCATGACTTTGTTTCTTGAGCTATAAAACGCCAATACGAATCGTTCCTTTAAAGAGGCAGGAACTGCTTCCCTTCCGGTTCACCTAAGTTCACCACCGTTTTAGCGTGGGTATATATTGTTCATATAACTATGTTTGTTTATTTGTTTATTTTGTGTACATACTTTGTCTTGTTCCATCTTGTTCTCGAGATTGCCTTGTCTATAGGCCTGTATCCATTTGCCTCACCCTTTGTGTATCCCTCCATCCCTTTTAAAAACATTTTATTATTTTCAGTGTGACAAAGTAAGGAAAGAAATTATTTTAATATGGACCAAATTTATAAGTCCTGTTTTAATTTCAGAGAGGGTTTAGCTTGTATGCCGAGAGGGTATTTGACCTATATAGCTCCTGAGATATTACGTTTGGCTAGGATTCACCCACCAGTTATATACATGGAATCTGAATACACAAAAGAATCTGATGTATTTGCGTTTGGGTATGTATAGCGTGTGTATAGATTTCGTCAAGACTCGTATTCATCCCCATTAAAATGTCGGGACTAGCTCTGAAATCTCTTTTCTGACAGGAGAATTTTCGTTTTTTTAGACATGTGGTCAGTATTTATGAACAAATACAGTCTATTTTATATTAAAGAAAAACTGGAACCGATTTTTAGCTCACCTCGCCCAAAGGGCCATGTGAGCTTTTGTCATTACTTTGCGTCCGTCGTCATCGTCGTCGTCGGTGTCGTCTGTTAACTTTCGACATTTTCATCTTCTTCACTGAAACCAGTGAACATATTTCAACCAAACTTGGCAGAAATGTTAGGCAGGTGGTCCTTTCCCAGATTAATGAAATTGGTGCCGATCAAAAAATTCAACATGGCCGCCAGTGCAAATTATGTGTTCTGATTGGTCCAAATTTCAAACATCCTCTTGTCAGAACGACGAAGTGGATTGAATTTTTACTTTGCAGAAATGATTGTTAGATGGTCCTGTACTTAACTTGAGAATCGTTTGCCGAACAGAAATTCAAAATGGGCACCATGAGGAAACTTAGTTTAACATTGGACCCTATGGGAATTTCTTATTTTCATCTTCTTTTCAGAAACCAGTATTGGACTACTATTATGTTGAAAAACAGGCAATTATCAAGAAATATGTTAAATCTCTGTTCACATTAACTCTGATTCGGCAACTCTAAGCCAGGTGAACGATCACGGGCTCCTGGCCGCGTCTGGTTTGAAAGAATAACCTCTTAATTATCGTGTCAATGCTATCATGTTGGCTATATTGACACATTATGTTTTCTAGTGTAAGCTAGTAAACTGTCAAGGAAAACACATGTTAACCGGAAGTATTTGTAAATGACGGAAAAAGGAAGCAGGTGTGCGGCTTTATTAATCTTTAAAGGTTTCTTTGACATTTCCGACAAATACAGAAATATAAATCTCGTCAATAACAATACACTGACGTCAGTGGTTGATTTCAGAAACATCTAAGAGGTAATATTCATAAATATCGTCAACAAGAATACGTCAATGTTCGCATTCAGATTCATCTGAGAGCTGAGATCATGTGGTAAAAAAACTAACCATTAAACAGTCTGGATTACTGCCATATATGGAATGAGGTCATGAAAGGTCAAATGGCCCTAAAACTCCTCATATTTGTCTAATTAAAAATCTTAGTCATTTTTGGTTATCATACATTCAATTTGTTACATAAAATATTGTGTATTTATGAAGGGGTCCAAAACAGCCTACATCTACGGCTATAAAATGTGGCTAAGTGTGTGCTTGAAACAATTACAGGATGATATTATTTGACCATACTTATATCAACATTTGACTAATGAGCATACCATGCTGTCCAATTCCAGGAATAACGTTTATGATTTTGTTGGTAAGAAAGTACTGTAACAGCTTTGAGTTCGACCATCCGTCTTACATACCATTCCTAATACACCTGGCGTTGTTTAGAATTAATCATGTGTGTCATGGTCGGGTTTAGTTGTATCGTCTTTGGCCTGTTCTCGGATTTGACATGTGTATCGACTTCAACCTTTTGGTTGAGTCTTTGGCTTCCTTCTGGATTTGACATGTCTATTTACCCGCCCCTCTTTGTTAAATCTTTGGTTGCATCGTCTTCAACTTGGTCTATGGTTTGCCATGTCTGTCGACCCGCCCCTCTTTGCTTAATCTAAGGTTGCATCGTCTTTGACTTGGTCTATGGTTTGCCATGTCTATCGACTTGATCCCTTTTCTTTACGTTGTTGAGTGTATCGTTTTTGATTTGCTCGAGGATTTACCATGTCTACTTACCCACTCTAACAAAATGTATCAAAACGATTACCTTTGGCTAAAGGCAACCGAAAGAATTTGTTGTCTGTACGTATTGGATCCATCTCCCTTTTCTATAGCAAATATTTCACCAGACCTAGTCTTATCCAGGTGGAAATATCTTCTTTATTATTGGAAATAAAATAACAACCAAAACACTGTTGAATGAAGAATATCAAATATTTGAGATAAATTAAGCACATTTGTTATGATTAAGGAAGGAAAGCACACACAGAATGCTCCATTAAAGTATTATATGTAAAATAACCTAGATATAGCTGTATGATTATGTCATATCTTTCAGAACCATTGTTTACGAACTTGTTACATGGAGGTATCCATTTTTCGGACAACCACCGGAAGTAATAATATATAAAGTCTGCACGAATCAATGTCAAGAGATGGATAGTATAAAATGTGCCAGGGCAATGAAGGTAAGTCTGTTTTGGTAGGTCATCTTCAAAGACTCCGTGTATCATGTGCCCAAGTGAGGAGTCGAGCAGTCTGTTTAGGGAGGATTTCATCAAGGAATCCTTGTATCATGTTCATGTTCCGAGTCAGGAATCGAGATCATTAAATGGTCTTTGTATTTCATATTTTTGTAGTATTAACATTGAGACGAGATTTGTGGGTACCTCTAGTTTAAACAATTTTGTTTTGTTCCTACGGAGATGGAATTTGTTCTCATTGACATTTACCTCATAATTTTCCCTTTTTTATTAAAACGTTAGATCAAACCTTGAATTCGTTCCCCGCTTATATCAGACACTTTAGAATGCAAGATTCTTCGATTGTTTTACATTTATCCAGTTGATTGTGAAATTAAAAGCCATTACTGGGTCTTTACTTGTCCCGAACCTCTAAACTTACGAAAAAACACAAGATTACAACCTACGTTCTCTTCAAAGAAGGGTACAATGGTCTTAGACTGAAGTCGTGATAAAGATGTGTATTTTGCCTTTTGCATTAAGTTTTTTTACTCATTTTACAATGTAAACTAATATGGCTGATTGTTGTTTCATCACATTATATTTATGGCCTTTGACAGCTTGCTTTACAGTGGTGGATCTTTGTCCATTGTATAAGGCCTTAAGGTTAACTAAAGGTGTTCGTATAGTTTTTTGGATGACTGTCTCCTAGGATATCATACTAAATGTCTTATTTCTAGTTTTATTTTTTAAATCCAATAATACTATTACAAAACTAGATAATGAGCAAAGCGTAACTTTAAAAAGGTACGAAATGGTTTCAATTCCTGAAAACCAGGGCTTCCTGTCGGTTGGTTAGTGATCTTCATCTTCTATATTCCACTTAACGAAATGAACGTTGATCACAAGTTGTGGTATTATAGCCTCGTTGAAGGCCTTGTGGAGACCTCTAGATTAGTAAATTCCCTCTGTTTTTTCTGTACTTGAAGTGCATTTCTCTCACAAATGCCAATAGATATCTTCCCACTGTGTGGACTAAAAATCAGTTTCTATGTCGGCTGTGACTAACATCGATTGTGACTTAACACCTGGTTTGGCTACTGAATAACACGACCGGTGCTTTAGTGGAGAAGGAATTGCTTACCCTTCCTGACACAATGATTTCTTTCTGTCCCTTTGGTATCTTCGAATTCTTTCTATACTTTAAATTCTCTCGGTACCCGATAGGTCACCAAGGCTCGAACCATACAGCTGACCGAGCGCGATCCCTGAAAGCCCTCTCGTTGGGTGGGGTTGCCAGATTACAATACGGAAAGCTTGGTCTTTGAACATAGTGGGTGCGTGTTTGACGAATGTCACAGTCCTTGACATTAAAAGATCCCATTTATTTTTTTTTTTTCGAAAAAGAGAAGGCTAAATTCACATCGCTCCCCTTCTCCAGGTGCAATGAAAAACCAATGCTCTGTCTTGTTCCACCCCTCCTCATATTTGATAATTTTGAAAATTCTTGAACTTGTGCTCATCCTAAACGCGCATGAAATATATGAGCCTGACGTTCAGAAATAAACAAATAATCAATCAATCTGTAAATTCATTCAATCCTAACGTTACAAAGAAATAAAAATAAAATCAGAAAACTTTCACAAACAAAATGACAAAAATGTTTTAAAACAATTAATATTTGACTGTATATTCAGAGATTAATGGATTTGTGTTGGTCTTATGAACCAGCTGATAGACCCTGCTTTGCCAGTATCAGCAAAGATCTGAACAGAACAGTAAGTATTTGATTTAGTGAACGATTTGAGAATCAGGGCCCAGTTGTTAAAAAGTTAATCCCTTTTTTCAAATGCCTGTTTATCAGTGATGGATCAGTATATTTTGGTGAAATTTTGGACTTAAGTTCTTATGCTGAAGATGTCTTAGCATTCCAGATTTAAGACTTGAAATGTTTACAGTGCTGTTAATATTGGAAGTTGAAAAAAGTGGTCAACGATTGAGTGCTTAACAAAGCTTATGCTGATTTCTAATTTGATTTCGACGTTAGACACCGTAACAAAACGATTAAACTATTCATAAAACACGACAATCGATCTAATCTGTTGATAAATACCAGAGGAATAACAATTAATTACGAGATATAAACAATGATAATCACTCTGTTAAACTGTTAAAATTTTACATTTCCTTGCATAAGATATTTAAGTATCATAACGACTGCGGAAGAGATACAGTGTTGTTCTTGTTTCCATCTTAAACATTGAAGGAGCGATTTAAAAAAAAATATTTTCAGACTTCCTTGTTTTAGAGGGTGTTTTTGTAATTTCAGATTTCTTTGCATAAGAGACATAGTGTATCAGAACCCGATATACTCAGCAAAACAGGATCAATTTCTACCAGTTACTGTTAGAAAACACCTTGACTCTGGAAGACTTTGATAATGACAGATACAATGGATTTTCCGCAAACAAAGTCGGAACTGGTGAAAATGCTCAAAGACATTAATATTACTATTGGTTGATTTTTTCTGCATTCCTTTATTACTGAATTATATAATTTATGAACAGTAATGTATAACACGAATTAAAAATATCATCAGTACGACAATAACTTTAGACATAAGTATAACCGTTAATCAACAGATTCTTTCAGCATTTCCTAAATACCTATTGTTTTTTTAGTTTGAATATAGTTTTGAAATGTCACACCATTATTAATGCAAAAAGGACGAGTTGTACAACATCTGACAGTCACTCTCTACTTCTTTCCCGTTTATTTTTAAGCTAATTTTTTAACCGTAACTTTACATATAACATGTTTTTGGGAAAATCTTCAATCGAACGTACATGACATATGTCAATGCTAAATTTAATTTGCAAGAATATGACGAGATTTTGCATAATGTCAACTTAACAGATTTTTAAAGGATTGGTACCTCATCTTTATCATTAAGGTAATGTCGCTTAATTTCTTGACACTTTGCTATTAAAGTGAATGAATCCCAAAGTGATTTAATTCCTGTTTCTTTGAGACGTGACAGACCAGTCTGTTTATTTTTGTAATGTTGTGTTTTCATATTCAAGTTTAGAAGTTATTGTGAATGTGTCATTGGTATCGACTTAATTGTCCTGACATTTCGAAAGCAATTCTGGCCTAGGGGAGGCTAATCTTATGTATAAATTATAAATGCAACATAATATTCGATACAGTGAAACTGTCATGTGATATTAAGCTTTTAATACATATCTTATTGTTTAAAATTGATTTATACCTGCGTTGATGTTGATCTCATATTTAACATTTCTATATCAAAGTATTGTTTGTTACAATTTTTACTAATAAATGTTAAAAAAAAACCAAATAGCATTATTTTTTTGCAAAATTCAAAGTTCAAATTCTAGGATGTTTATAATTTTGAAGTTAAAGTGGAACTTTTGGTTTAGATGGACGATGTCATTGTACTGCGAATTAATTTACGTGGAAGGTTTAGTTGGACAATTTGACAGGTTGAGGAATCATAAACGTGGAACGTTTGCCTTAAATGAGCGATGTGATAATGATGAGGAATGATTAGCATGAAACGTTTGGTTCAGTTGGACGATGTGAAACGCTGAGGATTGTTTACAAAGGAACGTTAAGCTTAGTTGGACGATGTGATAGTGCAGAGGAATGATTACCAAGAAACGTTTGGTTAAGTTAGACAATGTGAAAGTGCTGAAGAATGATTAACATGGAATGTTTGGTTTAGTTGGACGATGTGATAGTGCTGAGGATTGATTACCAAAGAAAGTTTGGTTTAGTTGGAAAATGTGAAAGTGCTGTGGAATGATTAACAAGGAGAGTTTGGTTTAGTTGGACGATGTGATAGTGCTAAGGTTTGATTACCAAGGAACGTTTCGTTTAGTTGGACGATGTGACAGTGCTAAGGTTTGATTACCAAGGAACGTTTGGTTTAGTTGGACGATGTGAAAGTAATGAGGATTGATTACCAAGGTACGTTTGTTTTAGTTGGACAATGTGATAGTGCTGAAAAATGATTGATTGATTGATTGATTGAATGGTGCTTAACGTCCAGTGGCAAATATTTCATGCATATTCAGAACGAGAGCATATTAATGATGAATGATGATGAATGAACCCTGCTTTGTACTAGACCGACACGCTGAGCCGGATTTTTA
>JAULBM010060687.1:0-10302 GCA_032357055.1 Geukensia granosissima
AGGTGCGGCTGGAATGTTGCTAGACATGAACGGAAAGTTTACAATCGGAAAATCAAAGTCATCTCTCTTGTCGTAATGTTTTGTTTTTAACCCTCTCTTATTGTCAATTTTCATATTATTAATCAAATATCCGCATCTTTGTTTTCGTCTACATTGTTCAGTATTCAGAATATTAACATGTTTCTGGCTACTGCACGGCACCCTCTTTCCAATATTTTTATTACCTAAGTTTCCTTTCTCTGTCCTATTATTTTAAAGCTGGATTTATATCGAAGAATTATGGGTAGAAAAGGGATGAATAAATTTGAAAAGGGTTATAGAAAAGATTGAATAAAACACCGCGCATTCCTTTAAGTTGCAATGAATCTGATATAACTGAAGGCCACAGATTTATTCAAATGAAGTATGATTTAGTGAGTTGCAGCAACAACTTAGTTGATGTAAGCAAGACTTTTAAATGTAAATGTAAGTTGCATACAGTTCTATCCCAAATCCAAACATCCAGTAGTTTCGAAACAACCAAAGCAGCATATGCTAGTAAATAAAGACAGCAGTGAAATAGGTCTGTCGAAAAGTAAGCGTTGAGTTTACCTTTGTTGTTAGGACTTTTCATATCTTATACTTTGTGACTAATATTTCTTTCATAATCAATGTTTCGGAAGTACAGTCAAGAGGAATAACCTTTGCTATCGTTAATGAAGAGGTATAGTTCACTGTTATACCAGCTTCAAATAGTTTCTGTTAAAATATTCTTGTAAATTACGGAGATGATATTTTACATATAAGGAATTATTGTTGTTGGTAAACAGTCATCACATCGGCAGCATGTACACTTTTCGGTTGACCTTATTGCATCCGAATATTAATATGTTATTAACATATCACAATTCACTATAAGGTACACCCTTCATTATACCACAAATGTATACATCTATTATTAGGTAGTGGGCATTTATTTAGCTGTTAAATATTCACGTGACACGAAGTCAGACCACTATACAGCACATGAAAAGTCCCTATTTCTTGGTATTGCACACCACTCGACCGTTTGTTAACAAGATGATTAACAACGTCGCGTGGAGTTTAGCGGACTTGGGCACATCCATAAAAGGGTTGTGATGGTTTTTTTCAGGCAGTAATTTAATAAAAAGCGACAAAATCACTTGTTAAAACAGAGTAACATGATCTGAAGTTACAAAGAGAAACTTACATTGTAAAATTATATTTTTGTACGATCGACATAGTTAAACTTTAAATTTCGAGCCTTGTCGAGACAATTTGATTGTTATTAAATTATTGAGATTGTAGAAAATGAGATTATTAATATTTTATCCCACGTAAGATTTTGTCTTTTTAATTCTTTAATGGACTGATTTTTTCAAGTTAAAAAAAACCAAAAGCCTGTCTGAATAGTCAACCATAGTCCGGTAAACTGCACGAGTTGTTCATAATCCTTGCACGCGGGTTGATAATCACTATAAAAAAATGGTTAAATTGTGTAAAAACATATACCAATAAGAGAATCTACGATTATCATCGACTAACAATGAAACATTCTCTACGATAACCAATGGCAAACAATGACAGATATTCTATGTCATCCTCCTAGCAAGACATTGACACGAATTTAGGCGTTGTACAAAAAGAAAACAACTTGTACGTGTACGTGTCTTTAGGGCTAATGGTAAAAACTGTGCCTTCCCTAGGTATTTGCCGAAAAGCCTGGCAGTGTAAATAGTATAATATAATTCTGTTTATCTTCAAAAACAGTTATGAGATTTATCATTGTTTAACTAAACGTTGGTGGTTTTACAACCACGCTTCGGCGAGAACACCTATAATATTAACTAAAATTGGCTTATGAAATAACTTGATGCCAGTAGCATATTTGTTAGGCAAAATGAAAATGTTGCCATTCAAATTTTGATAATGATTGATAATTTCAAAAACCCCACATCCCAACCCGAAGCCATATAATTTTTTCTCTGATACTGACATTTCGATAAGGAATAGCTAATAGCTATAACAAAAATAAATTTGCTGGAGCTTCATTAGCATTTAAATTTAATTTTAATTTTAAACAAACAAAAAGAAAATCACAAATATTGTAGATTATTAGTTTAATTAATAATACGGATTTGCTCTGTTTTTTAACTGATCACATTTTGTCGTAGGATGTCATGAGACGATTGGTGAATAGATACATTCATCATACAAAGAAACAGAAACAACAAGATGGCGTCAATGAAGACGATTTATTAGAAATAAAACAGGACATATCTAGTCTCAGGTTAGTGATTTTATTGACTGAACAGCCGATGCAACTTACAAAAAAATCCCAGCAAGATCATAATGTTGACCATTTTAATGACTTTTTAGAACCATCAAGTCACAAAAGTAACTTGGGCTTTTAAACAAGAAATACGAAGTTAATACACAAACTACAGTTTTAGTTTTTGCACAATCAAAAATCTGCCGAGACCTATCTTCAATTTCTACTTCCAAATCAAATAATAATAATAAAGAAACAGAACTGAACCTTTAACTTATCATGGTTCCCTTACCAAAGCATAAAAAGGTCATAAGAGAGAGGTTACAAAATGGGTTATAAGAATATTGTCAAAACAATCGAAATGAGTAATAGGAAGAAATGAATATATGCATCCCGAGTTAATTCCCTTTGTAGGGGTGTTTTCCTTAAAGTTATTACTCTTTACCATGATACATCGTTAAATTATTTCTAATGTGATTGTTTATCATCATACTGTCTAAAGCATAGTAACATCGAGTAATAAAGTTAACTCTTCATAAAGGTCTCAGGTTATCCACAATAACTAGTATTTATTTGTTATCAATTAGGGGTTTATCTTGTTAAAGATTACATCAGTTATTTTACGACCAAGTTTGTGACGGTATAAATTTTACAAAAAAAAATCTTCTAGTGAAATGGTATCTTCCATAGTGACCCCCTGTTACAAATATAGTTTTACTGCATTGATGAAACGTGACTCAGTTCTTAAAATTGATCAAACCTGGCTTCAAATTCAACCGAATTCATCTATCTTTCAACTATAATTGCACTTAATTGAAATTAATCAACCGTTCTTTGGCGTACTGAATAGGACTATTTTGTGTAATTAAGCAATAGTATGGTAAAAGTAGGTAGGGTAAGACCCAAATTTAAGATTTCATAACAAAGCAATAAGTTGTTGTGAAATGTTGTTTAGTAACCGTCTTCCCATAATTTATATAAGGAATTCGAAGATACCAAAGGGGCAGACAGAAATCGTTAAGTCTATATTTTATGCTTATACACAGCAGGGCATATTTGACTATTTAAATAAAATTTCATATTTTCTGTAACAATATCAATTTTTTGGTGTTTTGTTCAAAGTAAATATGATTGCACAAACACTTCACACAGATATTTTAACTGAACATTGTACTTGAAACATCTTTGGGCCTGTTCACACAAGGCTTAACTTAATCCGGATTAAATTAATCCGGATCAACTTAAGCCAGTTTACAGGTAACCTGTTGCGTTCACACTAGTGTTGGGGTTCTGGCTTAAATTAATCCGGATTAAAATACAAACACAGAAATCAATAGAACATAAGTAACGTTATCAATTATGACGTCATATTTAATCCACATTTGTGTTCACACTACAGTTTAATCCAGATTAACTTGATCCGGATTAACTTAATATGCCGTGTGAGCGTTACAGAGCCGATTTTAAAGAAACTGTTTTATTGACATTTTTCAATACAAACAATATGGAATATTCGATATTAACCTCTTTCATTTTTAAGCAGAATTTTTGGGCCAAAAACGTGCCTTTTTACGACACTTGTCTTTTTAGTACCTTTACATACATATAAATATATAACAAATTATTTCTGACACTCTGGGTGGGTTAAATGTATTATGTTTGGTTCACTTTTTGCATATTTTAGGTATGAACTGAGAGAGGATAGAAAGAAAGAGGCTAACCGTTTTTCATATTATTTTGATGGATTAAGAGGTGACATTCGCCAAGATCTCCAAAGACTGTCTCCTTTACCTACGTCTCCCGTACCTACAACACATTTTGAAACACTCAAACCTCACAGATTTTACAATGAGAAACTGTCACCTGATCTTCAAAAGAGGGAAAAACAACACACTGATAAGTTTTCTACCTTACCAAGCAATCCGTCTAAATATCAACAGTATCATGACAGACTCTCACGGATGCCAGACTTCGATAGTCCATGCAACAGCGATAGACTAACCAGTGTCAGTGAACGTGACCAACTTAAACATGAAATGATCTCTCTTCTACGTGAGGCGCTACAAGAAGTACACATGGACAGGGGAAGTAACTCTGTACCATTTAATGGGTCAGAGCTATATCAAACACATTTATACACCCAGTTGTGACGGACATTAAAAACATTTGTCGCTGTGTAATACAGAAATTATTTACATACCTTGAAGGACTGGAATAAGAAAATATCATATAAACATTCTTTTTTTAGATTTGAAGAGAAAATATTGCGACATTTTTAATAGTGATTGAAACACAGCTATTAATTATTTTGTCTTCTTGTTTAAAAAATCAGCCTTGAATAGAGTATTAACTGTCAAATTTAAAAAACCCTGATTTATTATAGAAAAATTCAATATCACATTCATGTACTGACGACCCTCTAATAAATAAAGGAAGGACATTTCACTCTAAAAATAATTTTTTATGAAACAGGAATAATTGTAATGAAGACCACACAACATTTCATTAAAAAGCTATTGAAGTCTACATATAGCGGAATCTACAAGACCTCAGCAGTGGACTTCCACTTCCCACAACTAACTCTTAATTTCTACAGATTGAATGACAATCGCAGGTGTGTCTCAATTGTCAGTACACCACACCCTTTTTACATCTTTTAACGTTTAAATAAAGTTTAAATTAAATAAATAAAAATTAATACAATTATATAACAACTCAAGAAACCGAAATGGATTAGTTTACTCAGAAAATATCAGAGTTGAAACAATGAAATCAAAGACGTGTGTTTCAACAGACTGAAGTTTGCTCAATCTTTTGGTTTCACGTTCCGTTATATAGATGATTCCTTTTGTTGAATAGCTCTAAATTTGGCGACTATGTCGACCGCATCTATCCAATTGTACTTGAAATCAAAGATACTACAGAAACGGAAAGGTCTGCTTCATACCTAGAATTACACCTAGAAATTGACAGAAGGGTGGGTTAAGAACAAAACTTTACGACAAAAGAGATGACTTTGATTTTTTTGTGAAATGTCCATTCCTGTCTAGCAACATTCAAGTCGCACCTGCATACGGCGTGTATATTTCTCAGTTGATACTCTACTCCAGGGCTTGTGCTTCCTATCGGGGATTTTATTGATAGAGGGTTGCAGCTGACGAGAAAGCTATTGAGCCAAGGGTTTCTCAGGGAAAGATTAGAGTCGTCACCCCTTAATCTTTTCTGTCGTTATCATGATTTGACTGACTGGTACGAAATATTCATTTCACAAATGACAATGGATACCTTCCCTGTTTATACGAGTCTTTTTGTATTTGTGCCATAAACTGTGATTAATTACAATATAACAAAGCTATGTTGCCAAATCGAACATAAATATTCGACCGCTGTAATTATGTCCAACTGGTATATTTATTTAAGAAATAATTCATGAAAGTTTGTTGATGATTTTAACATCAGCTGGAATTGTTTTCACATTAATTTTATCCCGAAGGTAAGCGAGGGATAAAATTTGTGACAACATTGGCAGTCCAAATTAAAATAGAAACAAACTGATGGCTGTCATCAATTATTTCGATTCTAATATTGTAAATACGTAAATATTAGGACAAATGCTGTTTGTTTTTATATACGGTGTGCACAAAATTCATTGTGACGTCGCTATTTTGTGCTTAAAACATAGTGTGAAATCATAGCACGTGCAAGTCATAAGTTTATTGGAGATTTTACCATGGGTGAATCATGTTGACGTTTTCAGGACGCCATATTAGAATATAAGATTTATCGCTAAGGAAGGAAAATATTTTATTGAAGCAGATGTAATTACAACCAGACTTTTCGATCTAAAAGTCAAATTAATTAGATATGAAAGCTTTTCCTCAATATTCTCATGTCGTCAAGTGGTGTAAAGAGTAGCAAAATCACATTTGTCTATTGTATAAAAAAAATTTTAACAGGCTTAAGTTTGTCTAAATCATCTGGTGAAATTTTAACAGTCTAAAAGTAGTTTAACGATGAATTTTCATATTATTTATTATTGAAGTTAATAATAAGAGCCTTATTAGTAGTTAAAGCACAAGTTAATAGAATTCAGATGTAAGTGGTAGTGCATTTACTAGAAAGGAACCGAGAATTATTTGGAGATTATGTTTAGGAAGCCACTACATTGTAGAAACTTGCAAGTTGTCATGCAGTGTTTAACTTGGTTGTAACATTCAGATATTCTCTAACTATCTGTTGTTCTGTAAAGTTTGTAACTTAAAAAGTTGTGGAAGAATTTCATTACAGAGGAGCTCTTTATGATAATTTCGACAGACAAGTGCGATATTATTAGCTGCTTTATCTGCAGTAACAAACAGATACTTTTTATGAAGTTAAAACTTTGAAAAGCATTTTAACAGCAACTAATTGTTTTGTCACAAATATAAAGGGTCAAGGTGGGATAAAGGGTTTAAATGGCATACATTTTTACCGAATTTTGGCATGTAACTTCAAGAATATTTTTCATGTTTCAACGAAAGTTGAGATGATATTTGATCCGGAAATACCGAGCGCATACAAGAACCAACTAAACCCCATGTCAGAGTTTGTTGGAACGGCTAAAAACGTTATGAAAGAAAAACTGTCTGCCGTATTCTTATAAAATAGTGTTTATTTTGTAGATTGAAAAAAGTGCAAGTAACTTGCAATAATACTTTTTAGCAATCACGATGAATTTAAAGCTGCGCCGAGTTTTAAATTCTTTACGAGGATTTTACATTGTAAATTCAGCCATTTGTTTGCTGGAAGTGGCTCTTTGCATGCGCTAGCACGAGACTGGGAGTACACATTGTCAACGCTGTGTTATGATTAAGTAATTGAACTAGAATAAGATAACTTGCAAAAATCGTTTGAGGCGCACCTCAATGGAAATTTAAGAGTGATTCTTCTTATATGAATCCCAAGAAAAGGTCAGAAAAAAGAAATGTGCGCATTTTTTAAATTACCTTATCTAGGTCAAACTTAAGCACTCCCGCCCAAAACGAAGATGGCCGACCCTCAATGTAAAATCTCTGTAGAGAAATTCAGGGGCAGATAATAGTACGTAAAACATCATTTCATAGTGTAAAACATAAACCATTAACTGTGGGATAATTCTTTCTTTTGATAGAAAATAAATACATTTCTTTTGATAGAAAATAAATACAAAGACAGAAACACACAAATAATTTTATAAAGCTTGAAAATCACACTCCACAAAAGCCTGAGATAGAGTATAGAGTAAACAAATCGGCAGAATTTACTGAGTAAAAATAATGGGGTAAAACATTTCTGCAAATTATTCACCATTAGCCAAACATACATATAACACAGGACAAACAATAATTCAACTACTGGGCACAATCAAGACTGAAGTTGTTATTTTCATTTTGTCTTGTCTGTTTGGTTGGTACTTGGTGTAGTTTGCTGCAGTGCTCAACATTGTAAGTTTTCTTTTTTTCCTTTCACCATATATTTGCAGATACCTTATTAAATAGTCTTGTCCTAGATCTACCAATATCAGCGTGTGATTTCTTTAAAAGATTTCTAAACATTCTTAAGGATAATAAGGATTGGCTAAAACATGGTGGCTGAAAATTTCAAACATGGTAGGAAGAAATTTTAACCAAGAATTTTTAGGTATTAGAACCATAACTGACCATGTGATTATTTAAAATATCTGGATTTTCTAGAAGAATTTACCTGAAAAACATCGGAGCAGATTGGGAAACTTCAGAAAATTCTGTTAATTTATATGATATCGTTTTATATTTAAAACAGCTAGGTTTGCAGATTATTTAACTCAGGAACATTATATATTTAATAATTAAGTAATAAATCACAATTTGGTCTAAACTGTTAAAAAATTTATAAAAAAATTGAACAACATTTTTATTTTGGTCCGGATACCTTAAAGACAATACATTTTTAGCATGGTGTTGGTGGAATTAACCCTTTGTTCCTCCTCTGGATATTAAATACATCTGTTAATTCTGTTCATAATTGTTCTTCTGCTATTTATAGCATTACATTAATTAAATAACTTTTGCCTGCAGTAAAAATCAATTTTAAATAAACAATGTTACCTTTTTATAACATGAAAATCAACAATGATTGCATTACAGATGAAATTTGATCTAATACACCTGTCGAATGATAATTAATTTGTAATTTATAAAATTTTCCATGTGTTACTTGTCAGTTCTCTATACCCATTAAGAAATCTTACAATTATCCGGTAGTGATGAAATAAATAGAGCTCTAAAAACATGATGCAAAGTCAAGAATTATTTTGATAGCTTAGCATCTAACCTGCTGCACAAATTACTATGTGTACATGGCATATGGATTGGATTAACTTTAATGCTATGCAATTCACATGAAACTTTTGTTTGCAATTAATTTCATTAAAAGTTGTATTGCTGTCACAATTTAATGTTCAAAATTGATAACTTTATTGTATAATATGCATCTTAAATATCTGATATTGATTTTTTAATTCATATTGCAAAATTTGTTTGCTGTTAAAATTGTTAGAAGCCCTAAGAAGGGAGGAATTTTAGAAATACACAAGAATATGAAAAATTAAAGATTAAGACACTTAATATAGACACATTGCAAAAACCAGAGGCTCCCAGGAGCCTGTGATGTTTGAAACTTGGACCAATCAGAACAAATAATTGGCCCTGGCTTCAGATCGGCGCCAATTTCACAAATCTGGCAAAGGACCATCTGCTAAACATTTCTGCCAAGTTGTGTTGAAATCTGTTCAGTGGTTTTAAAAAAAAAGATGAAAATGTGAAATTCCCATAGGGTCCAATGGTAAACAAAGTTTCGTCATGGCAGCCATTTTGAATTTCCCATCGGCAAAGGATTCACAAGTTAAGTACGGGACCATCTAACAATCATTTTTACAAAGAAACAATTCAATCCACTTAGCAGTTTCTGACAAGAAGATGTTTGAAATTTGGACCAATCAGAACACATAATTGGCCCTGGGTCATGTTGAATTTCCGATCGGCACCAATTTCACAAATCTGGTAAAGGACCACTTGTCTAACATTTCTGCCAAGTTTGGTTGAAATCTATTCCGTGGTTTCAGAGAAGAAGATGAAAATGTGAAAAGTTAACAGACTATGATGCCGACGGACGCAAAGTGATGACAATAGAGAAAAGGCATTCCATTAAGTGAGGTTTACAGACAGTAGTCACCTCCCCAATACCCTTTTCAATTTAAATGATATTTTATTATGTCAAACTTTAGTTACCTAATACTGTAAAATAAAATATTAAAAAAAATAAAAGAGAATTTTCACATGCCCAGCATGATACAATCAAAGCACGTTGACATTTGGAAGGTGAAGTAATGGACATTTTGGGTAAGAGTTGACAAAGTATTAAGCTGTACACAGTGGAGTGCTTGATACATAGAAATGACTGAATCAATGATCATTTTGACCCCCATTATCCAAGTAACTGACATCACTTTCAGTTCATTGCTCAAAAAGATGTTGAAAAAAAACAATCAAAATTGAATGAAAAAAAAAAATTTCCACATCATTAGAATTTGAATTTTTAGGCCAAATTTTATTTTGATGCCTTTTATCTTTAAAACAGTGAGAGATAGAAAAACTGGTTGATATACTAAAGACAGCTCTAATTAGGATGAATCTAACAAAAAACAACTTTAAAATCAGATGAAAAATAAAAGTTTATCATCTCTGACAAAAGTTTCTTTTTCTTTTATATTTTGACCCTTTTTATATACAAATCAGAAAATGGCAAAAATAAAATACATACAGCAGTTTTGTTGCATTTTTTTTAAAAGGAATCATTTGGGAAAAAAACCATAAAAATCTTATGAAAAATTTTCCATATGATCCAAAGACTTTTCTGCCAATGATACTGCATAGTATCTTGAAAATGATAAGAAAGAAAAACTAGAGGCTCCAAGGAGCCTGTAATCGCTCACCTGACTCAAAGTTGTTTTGGCAAAGTCTGGCCATGGTGGC